>PVKZ01002018.1:0-277043 GCA_004027375.1 Macroglossus sobrinus
AATTCGACAAGCAGGAACAAAACTCAAAGCTTCAAATCTTTGCAGTATTTGAACCAATAAATATTTCACCTTTGTGTATTTGTGAACAGATTTATGAATTCTGTGGAGCTGATGCTAAAAAACTGGAAATGAAGATTGAGGAACTAATGTAAGCTGATCTCCACGACAAAATATACTTGCAACATTCTAAAAGGCCACAGCGAAGTGTTCGTGTTTTTATTTCCAGCAAATATTATAATGTTCTACTGGTGTTTCTCCCAATGTTTTACAGGTTGAATTTCATATTGCAACCTCACTGCAAAATTGCTTAACACTCTTGCGCTATCAGAGATTGTGTCATTTCCATTCTCTGAGGTGTCCTTTCTACTTACTCTGAGCACATTCCTTAGGCAGTGTTTTTATGACATGCACAACAAAGACTCTGCACAACTAAATAACACACGTTCATTTAGAAGGTTCTCCAGAGATCGCCAAAGATGGGATTCTTCACAGTGCCTGACTGCCCTGCTGCACTTCAGATGTATAGAGGCCTCTTCCCAATCAAGCCATTATTTGTGATACAAAATTCTATTACTTTGAACTCTGTCACTTTTATCTCCCCTGCTGCCTTTCTAAAATTCTTCTATAAATCTTTTCAACAATCCCACCAAAACAAAAGCCAGAAAGTTGTTTTTCTATCTGTATATGTTTTTTAAATGGAGATAGCTCAGATATTTAGAGCTCAGAGGAAATGGCTTCTTCTTATAATAACTGTGCCCACAATGGGGCTGGCACTGGGGGTCTTAAGTCATAGAGTAAAGCCGACTTTTCCTAACCATTATTAACAGATTTTAACAAAGCATTGGATCTATGTGCCTTGTTAGAATTCTTTGGAATCTAGAGGAAACTGACACATGCTAGCTTAAGCAAAATGCAACATCTATTAAGCTTTCAACAAATATTTATTGAGCACAATGATAGGCACTTAAGATATAACTTGATTCATAGAATCCAAAGGCAGAGATATAGCCAGCCTTTACATGATATCAGAAATGATGAAAGAAGGGATATGGGGAACCCAGGAAAATTCTGAGTATTCTGTCCTCTGCTTTTCTCTCTTCATCTGAGTTACCCTTTCTGTTGCTATAGATAGGTTTTCCTTACTTCCCAGTTCTTGTGTTGGAAAGTAGTCTCTGAGGATAACTTGCAAGCATACATTATCTCCTATATTCAGGAGACCAGCCAGACTGTGCCTTCAGGAAAGACTACCCAGTGGGCAAGATCACAGGGTAAAAACAATTTTGCTAGAAAGACTTAAAATATTGCGTCTCCTACTAAAAATAGATTTTCAAAATAAAAAACTTAAAGCAAAAACCATCGGACAAAAGTACATATATACAGCTATTCTTACATATGTAAATACTTATGGGCTAGGCAATATCTAAGCCCTTTGCACTGATCCATCATTTAACCTCTGCAGCAGTCCTGTAAGTAGCTGTGTACTGGTAAATATTTAACGACTGGCTGGCTCTCTGGGGCGAGGCAAGGTGTGTGGTTTGTAGTGATTGCCAATTTCTGTAGTGTAAATACTTGGTAGATTTCAAACTGTCAACGTGACTCACAGAACACAGAGTTGGGAAAAGATGTGCATAATAGCCTTCTGTGAGCTGGTTAAGATTTAGCTCTTCCACACTGCTACCTATAAACGAGGTACTACTATTATCCCTATTTTCTTACAGAGCAAAAAACAAGACATAATGTAGTTAAATGACTTGCCCAAGTTTTCCCAGATGAATCTACATTAGACCTCAGGCCATCTAACACCAAAACTGAGACCAAGGATTTAAGAAAAATAGTATAGTTGGGCATATAACATCCCATGCTTATCTTAAATTCCACCAGTCACACTGCTTACCAAAATATAGTATCAAAAAAAATTCAGATCATCTTGTCTGCTGCCCTGATTTTACATAAAAGCCATTTAGAGAGGTTAGAGTAAAATATCTCAATTTGCACTTCCAGTATTCTAAACCATGACTACCATTTACCCAGTTCTTTGCATCATACACTATCTGCATCATCTCATACAACCACAACAACCCTTAAGAGTTCTTAGCATTACAGACAAGGAAATAGACTCAGAGGTTGACTTGTCCAAGACCACAAAGGATTCATACCCAGGTCAATCAGGATCCAAGATCCACAATGAAATGCTAGAGTTGTTTGGGGCCCTTTTCCAACCTCTACAAGGACTTTTGCAGTTCCACAGTCAAAATGTTTTGACCCTTCAACCAGCAGTCTGTTTGCCTGTCCCATACTCACTGAAGCAAGCCCACAGTCCCTCCTGAGAGCCTGACTTTCTTCCTTGGGCACTGGTCCAGCTGAACATGTCTGTTCCAAGCCTCCTGACTCCCAAGCACAGTTCCCTCATCTCTCAGTTTACATTAAAGAGAAAGGAGGGTGAGGGGAAGCAGGGGAAGGCATTCAGAGTAGTTGCATTGTTTCCTTCCAGTGAAGATAATAATGTTCTTTAACCATAACAAAGTCTATTCCCTAGCTCTTCCATTGGCAATAAACATCCCTTTAACATGCTAAGAAAATTCTGGCTTATTGTCTACATTTTATTCACCTAGAAAAACAAATTGCAGTCTTAATTTAAAATCCTTCTTCCCCCTCATTTTCTGTGGGGCACATCCAAAGATAATCTTGGCAAAATTATGAGGTAGGTCAAGACCAAGTTGAGACCTTCCCTACTTCCTCAGCCATCTCTTCTCCTTCCCCACTCTCCCCTATAACCACCCAGCACATATGTTACATCTTATTTCCCCAGAGCCTTTCATGCTGTCTACTGATTCTACAACCATTCCTTTATTCATTCATCCCATATCATTAATCGAGAGTTTTATTTTTATTTTTTCATGTTAGCACTAGGCCTATTGTAGGGATGCAGAAAATACGAGAATATCACTTCAGCAGAGGACGCAGTCATGTACAATCAAAGCTACTAGAATTACAGTGAGAGAGGCTCTAATTAATATTTATACAAAGGCAAAATGATGTGAAAAACAGATGAGAGAGTGAGTTGTTCTCAAGGAGGTTGGGCAGGGAACGGGGTTGATCTCTGTTTAACCTTGACTTGTTTATCTTTACCTTTAGGATATTTAGACTGGATCACTCCCACAGGGTGGGGGCATTTTCTCTTGCTAGTCTCTAATTCTCTGGTATCCAGCCCAATGCACAGACCAGAGGAGACTAAAGAGACATGTCAATTAAATACAATGTGATGCCCTGAATTGGAGCCTGGAGCAAGAAAAGGACATAAGTGGAATAACTGGTAAAATTCAAATAAACCCTGGAATTTTGTCCACAGTCATGTATCAATGCAACTTGTGATGAATAATGAGCCTTAAGAATTCCACACTCTATTTCATTTAATCCTCAAGCAAACCTGTGATAATACACTTCTCATTTTATAATCATGGAAGTTCAAAGAGATGAAGTGTCTTTTACCCAAGGTCACACAGCTAGTAAATGGTTGAGTCCAAATGTGAGCCCAGATGTGCTAAAAAATAAAAATAAAAAAACAATGAACTAATACGAAAAGATTCTCTAAAAGCCAATAAAATCTGCCTCCATTGATCCTTTTATTGGTGTTATACTCAGGCCTTTGTACTCTGGTCCAGGAAATGGATTTCAGATAAATTTTCTTTGCCGACATATTCTTCTCTCCCAGGAAACGTTCCCACAAGTCTGTGTGACACCACTAATTATTAGATGTGTTATGGGTACTTGCGATTAAAGGTCTTGAGCCTTTTTATTTCACCAAGATCAAGGGCAAGTATTTGGTATTAGGTATCTTTTTTAAAGGGATACATTCATTTGACTCTTCCTCATCAGGGATTTTAAGAAAAGGAATGTGTGGCTAGATGGAAAAGAAAGGGCAGAGAAGTGCAGTGAAGGAAGAGTTTAAGCAACATACTGGATTTCAGTGAAGATACGGCACCCCCACATGATCTTTATTCATTCTCCAAATAAAAGATGGGCATTTCTCCAGAAACTCCTTCATCAAGGCTAAAAAGTCCAAGAGGGAATTGGCTACCAGGTCGGAATATAACCTCAGCCAGGATTCCTTAGCCCTGAATTTTGCAAACTCTAGTCATTCACATGTCACTCTTATTATTATTTACTTAATCTATTCACTTTTTTGGTATATGAACAAATCTTTTTTCAACAAATCTTTTAATCACCAAACCTTAAATAGAAGATGAGTATTATTCTCAGAAGTAGATGAAAACTTCATAAACAAATACATTGAAAACAAAATGATTTCTGTTTTCAAGTCTAACTTGGTATGTGGTTTGTCCAGGTTCAAAGGCAGAGTTCCCTCTCTTCTCAACTCCCCTCTCCTTTCTCCTCCTCCCCCTCCTACCCCCTTCTATCTCTCTATCTCTCTTGCACTCTCTCTCTCTTCCCCTCCCCTCAACAAGATGAACTGTTAGACAGTTTTCAATGCTAGAATAGCATCAGATTAAGACCTTCTTCTTGAGTAATCAGTATTGAAAGAGAAAAAAGAATCAAGAAGGGGTATATGAGAACTCTCCGTACTTTCTGCTCATTGTCTCATAAACCTAAAACTACTCTAAAAAAAAGTCTATTAATTTTTTTAAGTGTACACATAAATAAGATTAAGAGTTTTAAATAAAACAAAAAAAGAATTAACATTCTTCCTGCATGAGTCAAAGTTATTTAATGCTACCTAAGTAATCAGAATAATTATCTGAAATTATCTCTCAACAGTAACATTGGTCCATGGCCTGTGTTTTGTGAAACGCTATTTAGCTAAAATCTGATTATATAAAAAAATAAGAAAAAGTATAGATTGGATGGTTTTCTATTAATAGCAGAAAGAAATTGTGACCCATTCACCTTTCTGCCTAAGCCCTTCAATATTTGTTCATTTTTGCCTTTGTTTGGCTATTTCCGACAGAAAAAGAGTTTCTTCTCTTGTGTGTCTATGGAGGTTTGTATATGCAACCATTAGTTGCCATCTTTTTGTAGAGTGTGGTGGATTTTTATGTCAGCCTAGGGTCACCAAATACAACACATGGCACCCAGGTAAATTTGAATTTCTGATAAACAAAGGATAATTTTTTAGTATAAGTATGTCTCATACAATATCTAACTTGGTGTCCTTCAATTTTTGTTTGCTAAGTTTGGCAATCTTTTGTCTGTCCCCAGTAAGACTCAGCTTCCAAAAGATAAAGAATGGGTCTTTCCATCCTTGTGTGTGTGGCACTGAGGACATTACCAGGCACTTAGTAGAGTCTTGGTCATTATTGAACAGCTGCTTCTCAACTCACACAGAAAACCCTAAGATGTCAACTAATATCAGGAATACAGGTTTGGACAGCAAAAAGATAATGTGCTTAAATTTAATACCTTCATAATGTATAAACTAGACCTGTAAGAAGAAGCCAAGGTGTCTACATTATTCTCTGTCTTGTCTTTAACACACATTTCATAGCTTCTCTATACTTTACAAAGCTACAGTCAGCTCCTATACAGGTCACACTATGAGGATAAGCACTTAGTATACCAAATCCAAAGCCAGGCAGAATAAATGTCAGCATCACTCAAGAACAGATCCACTCCACGTTGGGGCCAGTTCTATCTTGATGAATCAGGTTGGCAATTACTCATCATGTTTTGCTTTAAAGCTTTCCTGTGAGGGGAGTGTACAGTAATGGGAAAATCATAGGCTCTGAAGTCAGAGAGACCTGGGTTTGCAGTTATGACTCAGCTACTGAGGCCTCTCTGAAGCTCAGTTTTCTCATCTGCAAACCAGGTGATAATGGCTACCTCCAAAAGGTCCACATGAATATCAAATGGAATAATGCCCACAAAGTGTTTTGTATGGTACCTGTCCGTAGTGAGTGTTTGAGGGTGTTAGCAAGGAAGGTGCTGAGGATGGTTGTGTTTTCATTTCTACTGTTCCAGCCACATCGTAATCTCTTTGAACATATGAACAGATTTCTATTTATTTATCTATTAATGATTGATTGATTTTGGACTTCCTTTGTAGCCTTCAACAGACTCTATTATAATGTGTAATAAAGCCTATTCGTCATATAGACATCCAAAGAGAATGAAGTTCTGTGTTTTAGTGCCTTTCATAAAGCCTACAGTAGGGTAGTGTAGGGTAGGGTAAGGTAGGACCAAAAATTGACCTTTATAATTGACTAGTGAACTGCACACAGCCTTTTATAAATCATTGATAGACTATATTTGGGGAATAAGAAACACTAGAGAAGGAAGTAGTCACTTCCTTCTTGAAATAGTGAAGAATGGTTTTGACTTAAAATTTCCCACCAAGATGTTCTATTGCATATGTGCCCTAATCAAAGGTACCGCCTTTGGAAACAGCTCAGTGAGGTGGTGGTTGCCCTTTTCACCAGTTGCTAAACAAAAGGGTTCAGTGTGATGAATAATCTACTCTCAGCAAATGATGATACTTAACCATACAGAAGCCATTCTCCAGTTTTAGTCTTTATTCATCCCTAGCTTAATTTAACTGCAGCTCTCATTAAACTTTCCATATTAAAATATAA
Source organism: Macroglossus sobrinus (assembly GCA_004027375.1). NCBI lineage: Eukaryota > Metazoa > Chordata > Mammalia > Chiroptera > Pteropodidae > Macroglossus > Macroglossus sobrinus. The sequence goes on from PVKZ01002018.1 coordinate 6,588, forward strand.
CTTAAATCTAGCAAAGTCCTCATTGGCGCCAGCCTTTATAAGGATGTCATCCCTCCCACCCGAGTCTCCTCCTTAGACTCTGTGGCTTTGGACAACTTACTTTATCTGGGAAGTAATTTTTCCCCCTGTACAACAGGAAAATTGGCATTGTGTGGTCTCTAAGCTCTTTCAACTTTGTATCCTTAGAATCCCATGCCTATATCTTGCTGTTACATCTTTTTTAATTGAGTAAGAGTTTCTTCAATGCTAAATCTAAGTCTATGAAAGAATACATTGGTCAAATAATTTTTTTCCAAAATTTGAGCATTCATTTCTAGGTCAGCTCAAGTGCATACTCAAGATGATTAAAGTAAAAAGGATCCAAAGATTGGGGTTTAGCTCTTATTAACCAGAAAGTGCAGTGGTGACTTCTTTTACAAAGCCTGGGATCGAAATAAGCCTGATACCTAGGAAACATTCAGTAATTGTTGTTTGTGCCATTGTTGTTACTTTATTATCACTGCAATGGGGAAAATTAATATATTGAAATTATTCCATTCTGTCTTTGCCCTTGATTGGGCCTAGGAATACCATCCCTCCAGCTGCTCCTCTGTGTAGGGAAAGCCAAGATACAGGAAGGGAGAAGAAGAAGAATTAGCTAAGAGTAACATCCTGTATTGGCCTGAAAGCCAAAGTGAGAGAGCAGAATTAGATCTTCCCAAATTTCTCTGCCATTTTCCTCTTCAGTCATCCTGTGTTTACAGTTCGTATGAGGAGCTTGCCCATGTTGAAGGATTTAAAGTGTCACTGAGACCTTAAACTACACCAATAGTTATTTATTTTCTTATGGTAAACAGTATCCTCTCCCAAATGGTCTTCAACATGCAAATATACCCAGGTGTTAGCACATCAAATTCCCAACACTCTTTTTTCTTAAGGTAAGTTCCTGGGGAGGGAGTGGAAAAGGGGGAGAAAGAAAGAAACATCATCGGGAGAACAGTTCAAACTTAGAGATCCGGTAGGGGAAGGGTAGTGGTGAAATAGCTCGAGAAAAGGATGCTAGGAGCAGGGACAGAATTCTAGAAAGGTGGGGCAGGGGACGGAGAAGTTATACTTCACTTACTTTATGGTTTCCTCTGGATTTCCCTCCCCCTCCTCACCCCCCAACAAATACACTTGGTTGGAGTCCGTGGATTCTTTTGACAGCCAGATCTGCCACACACAGATCAGAATGGCTCTGTGCTTGTAGTAGCCATGGCTTCTGACAGCATCTGATTGCTTTGTCCTCAGGATACCTGGAAGAAACAGCCCCGAGACATATGGTAACCAAGTCTATCCTAAGGATATTATTGAGGACAGTGCAAATCACACCATAACAGGAGAACGATCATTCTTCTTGAGAGAAGCTGCTTTTCACTTTGTAGGCACTAAAAACTGCAAAGCTGAGCAAGATGCCTATGATGGATGCTGTAATGTCCCTTAGATCCCCTAAACCAAGTGGATACCCCACCCCTAGTTGTCATGACTATTGGCCAATAGTGCCCCCAGCTGCCCTCCTTCTCCCGAAAATTACCCTTGGCTCATGGGAGACCTTTACCCAGGAGTTTATGACCCCACTAAAGGCAGCCCAGAGTCAATGACTAATTTGGGGGCATGAGAGGCTTCTTGCCTCAAGGGAGTAAAATTGTAATGGGGTTCATGCTTCAGAGGATCAGCCAGAGGCTAGTCTTGACCTACGACCTTGCATGGCTCTGCCCCTTTCTCTCTCCCACTTCACTCACTCTCTTATAGGCTTTTCAAAAGAGTGTTCCTCAATGAATTTGTAAACTCCATACCTGTCTTAGGCTGTCCTAAAGGAATATGACTCTTTACACTCTACTTTGTTGAGACACTACTGACTATAAGGTTACTATTCTATGTATCACTGAGAAAGAAAAGATACTAACAATATGTGACATGTCTTCAGTTGTAAGACCTGTCCCCATTTTAGTGGAAAAATATGCATCTCTGAATTAATTAAATACGGTATGTTATATATGATTTTACTACAATGCATTCATCTCTCTATGTCACATGTTTATATATAGGCAAATGAACTTTGTTTCAACTATCTTTTTATATATAATAATTTATAAATCTGGAGAAGCAGTGCTACGGTCTGAATGTCTGTGTCCCCCCATAATTCATATGTTGAAGTTTTAACCCCCAGAGAGAGGTATTGGTATTAGGAGGTAGGGCCTTTGGGAGGTGATTAGGTTCTGAGGGTGGAGCCCTCATGAAAGAGATTAGTGCTTTTACAAAGGAGATTCCAGAGTCCCCTCACCACTTTTGCCATGTGGGGACACAGGAGATCTGCAACCCACAGCCTGCCACACCCTGATCTCACATACCAGCCCACACCCTGATCTCAGACTTCCAGCCTCCGAAACTGTGAAAAATGAGTTTTCGTTGTTTCATCATATTTTGAGCCAGAGCGCGCAATTCACTGTTTTGTATAGCAGGGGGAACAATCATACCTTATACATATATAGCTGCTTTTCAAGGGCTTTCAGAAAAATTATTCCTGTCCACAGAGAGTGAATCAGACTTTGGAGCAGTTTCGGATTTACTGAAATAGAATTAGAGCTAAGGAACAATAAATGGGACAATGAAACTTGGGGAGCCTCATTGCTTTTAGGATGAAGACTTAAATCCTTAACATGCCTACAGGGCTATGGGCGATCTTACCCCAACCTCCTTCTCTACCTTCACCTCATAAAACTCTGGCCCCCATCTACACACCACACACCACACACCACACCCCACACACACACACTATAGCCACTCTGGCTTTTTTCCAGTTTGGGAAGGTGCTAACTTCTTTCCCACACAAGGCCTTTTTTACACGCTGTTTCCTCTTTCTGGAAAGCTCCTCCCTCCAACCCTTTTTGCCTATTTACTTTTGGCTCAAAAGACTCTTGTTCCAGGAAGCTTTCTCTGATATCCCAGATTATAAAGGGGCCCCTCATTTTAAATTTTAATGGCACTCTATAGTCCCCTTTCCTGTTACTGCACAGTTGCAATTTTAAATTTATTCATGTTGTTATGTGATTAATACCTATTTTCTTATTAAGCTATATGCTCCTTGAAAGTAGCTCCAAATTCTTGCTCACCACTGGCCCTGTTTCCAATACATGCCAATATCTGGCAGATAGTCAGCACCCCATGAATTGGTTGGTTGGCTAAATGAAAAAATCGGGCTATAATAACCTTCCTCAACCAGTTGCATGAATACTGAGAAACAGTATAATACCATGGTTAAATGAGCATTTAGACTAAAAATCCACTACACAGTCCAGGATAAAACCCTGGCGCTGACACTTGCAAGCTGTGAGGTTTGGGGCAAGTTAATTCACATTGTGTCTCTGCTTCCTCAAATGTAAAATGAGGACAGTAATTCTGTATTTTATTGACTCCAAGATGGCCTTGATGATAAGACACCCCATCTACTACTAAGCTTGGAAAATCAAACTTATCAATTAACCAGAACACAATGTTTTCTTATCACTGAGGCTTTTCTCATACAAAACTGCCCTCTGTTCCATCAATAGGATTAGCCAAACAGAAGAAAGCTCTCAACCACACACACCTCACCTGCGCCCAGCACTTTCTACGGGGGAGGCTTTCTGCCAGGCCACTGACACTCATTCTACAAAATGATCTTACTGGCAGTATCAACAATGCTTGTAATTCAGCTGAAATGTTGAAAACATGGTACTGTTTTCAATATCTGCCCAAGTGCGATATTGTAGGCAATCTCCCCCATCATGACCGCTGCTCTGCTGACAGCCCTTAAGCAAGGCCAAGGCTTCTAAGATACCACTCAATTTCAGAGAATATGAGTCAGCACAGGTGCATTGTCAAGTTTCATTAATTATTGATTGATTGCATTCTTTGTTGCTTTTATTTTATGAAACAGCTAATTTCAAATATACATTAAACTCAGCTGAATATAAAGTCTGAGTGAAGGAGCCCTATTGGTTTTGTTTGCAAAAGCATTTGGCCACTAACCTTTGGCCTTAACATTTCAGGAAAGGCATCTCAAATGGCATGTTTGCATGTTTCAGCACCAGGAAGCAGAAAAATTCTGACAGCTACTATTAAATATTCTTCAGTCACTAGAGCAACAAGTCTCTTCAGCAGGTTATTTTTTAGGAAAGAAATTACTTTCACACATTCTCCATCCCCTGGCTTGGGCTTTGGTCTGATATTTTTCAGCCTCATCTCCATGAGTAGTTAGTATCATGATGTGTGTGGTGCAGTTTGACAAACCCGGATCCACACATACAGCTGGGAACATTCAGCAACATCACCTTTATAGAGGGTTTCTCCCTTAAGCTCCCGAAGAGCAGCTGCTTTGGGACATAATCATCTGTGACACCTGCGGGGAATTCTAGACAGCAGCCTCCCATTGGTGGTCAGACTGCTTCCCCAGAAGGATACGTTCACAGTGAAGAGTTCTTGGCACCACCAGAACTGCCACACCATCGGCCGACTTCCTTTCCTGGTTGTACGTGTTGCAGTTTCCCAAGTTCGTGTTTTACCGGTAGGATCCATGTAAGTTGTTTTTACAAGCTTGGCCCATCTTCCTTCTGAAATTAACTCTTCTGAAATAATAGACTGGTATTTTGAGAAGAGTTGTGGGTTCTTAGTTTTCTGTTTTTGAACTGGTATTTACAGTCCTCAGGCAAGAAGTTCACATCCAAGGTGTGGGGTGAAGGAAAGCGTATTCCTTTGGAAAAGAATAAAGACAAAGCAGTTTTAGGAGATACAGTGCTACTGCTTTTAGATCTTAGGTTGTTGTGAGAATTAAATGTGTTAGACTATATGAAGTGAATGGTTTATTCATGTGAAATCCTGGACACATAACAAATTGTCACCATCTCCCAGCAGATATCACCTTTGCCAGGCAGTCTTGAGCCAGCATCCTTCCCTTGGGCACCTCTGGAAGGATGAGGCCAGCCGATGTGGCACAGATGCACAGACTCAGCACGGCCCTCAGATGAACCCATTCCTTCATTCATTATAGTAATAGAAACAACCGGGAGCCAGAGAAATTCAGGCTTTTTCAATTATGTGGCAGTAGAACACAACTCCTCACTAAAATACCAATGCCGTGAGGGCAAAGATTTTTGTCTGCTTGTTCACTGCCATCACCCCAATGCCCAAGACAGTGCTTAGCACTTAGCAGGTACTCAGCACATTTAGTTGAATGAATGGGTGAATAACTCAATAGGTGTTTACTAGAAAATGGTGAGATGAGAGAATTCTCATTGTGGAGGATATGACTTATAGCTGAGTCAAATTGTAAAAAAGGCTTTGGTCCTCTAGTCTCCCCCTTTACTATGACAGACTTTAAAATATCCCAGTCTTATGGTGCAATTTTAATGAAAATAAATTTAATAAGTTACGTTTATATAATTAATTATATGTATCCGGCTTCCACTGTATTACTGATCCAAGGCTGCTCATGGTGCACCTGGCATTAGCAAAAGAAAAATGGTAGCAGGTGTTTGGACTTAGTTCATGCTTGCTAACTAATCAGATGAAGACTTTTCCCTTGGAAAGCCTAACCAGTTTTCATTTGGCTTAAAAGTTGAAAATTGGAACCCAAGGACTTCAGCCAACTCTGTTCATCTTTCTTACTCCTGGACTGGAAGGCATTGTATCATTAAGACTCTTTTGCATATAACTAATCTTATTCATTAGAAGTCAATTTTATAGTTTAAGTCTTAGTAATTTGACGATGTCAGATTTTACACAGTGGATGAGCATGGACTGAAATCAGACAGTCATGTTTTGAATCACAGCTTCTCCATTTACTAGCTGTGTGACCTAGGGTGTGCTACTTAACCTTGCTGTGCTTCAGTTTTGAAATCTGTAAAATGGGGATAATGATAGTACATCACTAGATTATAATGATTAAACAAATAAACACTATCTTAGACACAATAAGTGCTAAGTAAGTGGGTTTTAAAAATAATACTTAAAAATACACACTAATTTCCTATACTTTAGTTCCCAGTAAAGTTTTTGTAATTGATTATATGATAATTTAGGCACACGATAGAAGTTATAAAGAGATTTATGTCAGACTTATGCACATGCTTAGTAAAAATTAAAACTGTAACGTCTAAAGTCTTGGTTGTGCTTGAGGACTTTTTAGGTGGAGAGTATCAGCTAAGATTTTTGGCAGCACACAAGGGAAATTCACCCTGACTACCTTAAGCAAAGCCACTGAGGAGGGAGAAGGTGGAGACAAATCAAGCCTCAGAAAAGACAGCAATCGGTCCCCATTAGGAATGACACCAGTGATTTTCCTTCTTGCATCAGAGCCCTAGAGAGCTGAGTTCCTGTGACAGAGTTTAGCCTGAAGTTGCATGCCCACCGTTGGGCCTAGTGGTAGGGAGCAGGTGTGGTAAGTACCTGAATGGCTGCTGGTCCCACTGAGATTCCAAGGAATGGAGGAAAGGGTGTTATCCAAAGGAGCAGCAGGGCGTTATTACCCAAAGAAGTGGGGAGGGTGGCTAGGCAGTCCAAAGAAGCAGCTGTCCATCCTATGGAGAAAGAAGAGAGGGTAAAGTTATTTCAAATACTATTTATGTTTGCACCGCAGGCCTTTCCAGGAATTTAAGTATGTTTCTCTCTTCAGAGGGTACTTCCTGAGAGGCTGCTTCATCCTTGGGGGCATTCATGCAAAAAAAAGCAAGAATCTGGCAAGAATCATAAACTGCTTCTTTCTCTGGCCTAATGAAGCAAATTACAGTTGTTTATATTGCATTAATTTAAATACTAATCCTTGCCTCACAATTTCATAATAGCGGTAATTTCTAATTCAGTCAAAACACATTATGCTGAACTTTCGGAATTCAACAAATGATAGGCTTACAAAAGTGGCTCACGCGTTCATGAATTTTTTTTTCAGTTGGGTTGTTTTTTGGCTAAAAGTACAAGAACACCAAATTTGAATGTGCTGAAACCAAACAAAAATGTATTGGTGCTCATAACTGAATGTCCAGATGTGGGACAGGCATTGGGAGACTTAATCCAGCGGTTCCAGCTCTACTTCTCTGCAGTTACAGCTTTCTGCCCTCGTTTTCTTTGTTCTTCATCTCAGGATGGAAGCAAGATAGCTGCAGAATTTCCAGGCCTTACAGCGACACAAAATAGTATCTGGAAGAAGATGAGATCATTATTTACTTAATGCAGGTCTCAAGAATAAGGTTAGTTCCCCTAAAATCTTCTAGTAAACTTTCCTCTCATCCCCTTAGCCCAGATTCAGATATGTGCCCAATCCTGAAACAATGCTTGAAGCCAAGGAGATGTCATCTGCTAATGACTTAAATCTAGGTTGTTGGACTGGTCATTGGCAAAGAGAATTATATTATGCCTTGTCCCCAACTCACAGGCCACTAGACAATGAGAAAGAGAAGGAGCATATGTTAACAAGAAAATAAAGTAGGCATTTATCTTTTTTCTCCCCCAATATCTGAACCTCACTACTGCCCTACCCTTACATCTGAGAAATTTAAGACAGTGAAAAACATAGGTGATTTTCAATTAATAATAGAGACACCATCAGCATTCTGATCATCCTTGCAGCTGGAGCAGGGCCCTGTAGCAGAGACTCCACCGAGGACACGTATCTGTCTCAATCAGGTTCTTTTTAGAACCCATGATGCAAAAATCCACTAGAGTGGCAGGTGGCAGCTTGTTTCCAGGGACAGCAAATGGTACAACCATTGTAGAGTTGCCCGATTCAGCAAATGAAAATACAAAAGACTGAGTTAAATTCAAATTTCAGATAAATAATTTAAAAATATTTTTAGTACAAATATGTCCAAATATTGCATGGAACATACTTTAAAAAGTTATGCATTTTAAAATATTTATTTAAAATTCAAATTTAACTAGGCATCCTATATTTTATCTGATAACCCTTATTTAGTGGCACCCATTTTTCAGTGGCAGCAAACTGTTCAGTGGAATGACAAAAGGGTCCTCACTAGACTGAGTCTGTGTCTTGTTTTTGGTTGTGATTCAGCCTGCTCCCTTTCTCCCTTGCTTCCACTCAGTTTCCAAGCCTAGTTCTGCATGGTTGCCAGGAATTCTGTAAGAATAAATCATACAGTGCAAGCTTTGGTTGCTTGCAAACAAACTCTGATCATACAAACTTCCACATCCACTACATAAATTTGAACCTGCCCTTTAGCAATGAGATCAGCATACAGCTCAAAGGGGCTTGAAAGGCAACATTTTCAAAGCAGAAGTAACATGATACTGCCTTCTAAAGTCTGGATCTTAGAAGAATAGGGTTCTTTGTAAGCTTCTGCTTTGTTTGTGGCTTAAGGAATTTCAGAACCATGCCTCCTGCTTCAATTAACCTAAGTGTAAAATGGAAAGAATTCTGGAATGTTAGGTTACTTGAAAATTAAGGATTATAAAATTCTGACATAGACAAAACCTGTCCCTTACTAGAAATTTTCCTTTCCTTTAGCCTATCTTAATAAAACAAAACTCATATATAATAATCTCACTATTATTAAGTTTGATAATGTGAATACAATGAAAACTTGTAGTGTGAAAAGTGTCATTAATATTTTTTGGCTCCTAAATTATAATGTACACCTATTAATCTTTTTTTATTTTTCCATAATAATATGTCTTCATGGTTTGAATTCCCTTTGGAATTCAAAGGGAATTGTTATTCAAAGGGAAATAATTAGCTGATGCTAATTTACCAATTGTCATTGGGTAATATAATGAAGCAATGTGATTATGCTAATGCTTATAGACTGGAAACACTGCCCTTCTTTCTTCTCTGGATCAAAAAAGCAGCATCTTGGTTCAAGATCATGAAATTAGTTATTCTACACGCATGCTAGGAAATCGGTGGGTCTCTTGGGCTACTGGCTTATTAAGTGATGGTAAAGGCTGTTTGCTGAGGTTGAACGTGGTGTTCATAAGGTGGACACAGCCTCTCCGACCCTTTTCAGCTTCATTCTGTCATAGCTGGAATAGCTGGTATGGCTCTGGAATCCAAATCTGAAGCAAAGGTTCTCTCAACAATTGACCATTTCAAGCATGAAGAGGCTTCTAAAACGTAAGGGTGGTGGATTATTATTTCCCACCCAACATCCATTCTTTTCTCACATACCCTGATTTCCATATAGAAAATTATGGCTCCTACACTATGTGGTATTTAATAGGAGACGGTAAGCCAAAGCCTGACATCCTACTGAAGCTGAAGGAGTCCCTGAAGGCTCCTTCTCTAGGATTCTACTTCTCGCTCTTTCAGCCTAGCAAAGTGGTAGAGCATGTGACTTCAGCCTGGTCCAATATGTGGCCATATTGATTAATCCACTCAATCAGAGCCGATGGGACACAATAAAATCTAGACTGGGACTCCTGAGAGAAAAAAATATTTTGGCTCATTTTCACTGGGTTTGAAATGATGGAAAGTTAGGTTGAGAACTGCAGCAACCAAACTGCTATCATCCTGAAGAGGCTTGGCTGAAAACAGTGCAAACCAGAGATATAGAACCAAAAGATGAAGGAAAGCTAGGTCCTGGTGACATTACTTGACCTTCATGTACTTATAGGTAATTTATATATCTTCTTTTGAGAAGTGTATGTTTAAATCTATTGCCATGTTGCAGTCGTTTGTCTTGTATATGAGTTATAAGAGTTTTTAATATATTCTAAATAAAGTTCTATGTTAGGTGTATGTATTGAGCATATTTTTTTCCTGTCTGGCTTTTCATTTTTTTTTAACAGTTTTTCAAAGAGCAGCGGTTCTTAATTTTAATGAAGTCAAATTTAGTAGCTTCTTCTTTTATAGTTAGCAATTTTTGTGTCCTGCCTAAGAAATATTTGCCTACCCCAAGGTTGCAAAGATTATCGCCAACATTTTCTTCTAGAAGTTGTTTGGTAAATTTTGAGTGATTTTGTTGTATAGTGTAAGCTAAAAGTCAAGTATCTTTTTTTTCTTTTTTCTTTTCTTTTTCTTTCCCTTTTTCTTTATTTTTTTCTTTCTTTTGTTTTATTTTCTTTCTTTTTCTTTCTTTCCTTCTTTCCTTCTTTTCCTTCCTTCCTTCCTTTCTCCCTCCCTCCCTCCCTCCCTCTCTCCCTCCCTCCCTCCCTCCCTTTCTTCCTTTCCTTTCCTTTCCTTTCCTTTCTTTTCCTTTCTTTTCATATATATATATATATATTTAGCAGCGATATCCATGGAGTTTTTTAAGGAGAGGAAAGAGTCTGGTAGCAGCAATGGGGTGACTTTGTCTGATTTCTTGGCCCCAATATACATGGAACCTGCACTTGAGAAGAGCATAAGTTTCAATTAAGGCAAAAAAAAAAAAAAAATCAGAGAAGAGGTTAAGGATAAGTGGTGCTTGGTGAATCCAGCTGGTTCCAGCAGGGTGCACAGCAAAAAGTTGGAGAGGGCAGAGAAGGGGATGATGACATCAGATTAAGGGATGTAAAGAACCGTGGTGTGCAGGGTACTTATTCACAGGGGTATATTCTACTGTTTGAAATTTACATTAAAATACTTAGCATCGTGTTTATGTATACTTGTTTTTGAAATCTAAACAGTTGACATTTAAGGTGCCCTCATTAGGAGTCCACTCTTGGGGTGTTTAAGTTAGCATTTGAAAAACCCCAAGGAACTGATGTTCCAGAGGGAGTTTCTGCAAACTATTCAAATATCTTTATAGAGTCTGTTGACTAACATAAAAAAATGTCATGTTTCACTGCTGATATAAGAGGTGTTCAAGACATGTGTATCGGCTGGCTTGAAAACTGTGCTAGCACTTCCTTCCCTGCATGAACAGAGTATAAAGGTCAGTGCTCTTCTGGTGTGACCAGATAGCTTTCTGAACCTCAATCTTTTTCTCTGTAAAATAATAAGAAGAATATCTATCTCCTCGTGGATGTTGAGAAAAATGATGTAGTAGCTCAAGCTCCAGGCTTGGCACTTAATTATTGTACATTTGTATCTGCTCCTTTTCCTTTGCATCTTCTTTACCATAGTTTTTGAGCTCCCAATCTTATGTTACTTACCATGTTCTCTTTTGTGTCCTCATCTCAACTGTCTTGCTAGATACAACTCTTCAAGCTTAACTAATGCTGGCCTCCCTCTGCAAATCCCAGGGCAGTCCAGCACATCTTAGTGTGCCTAATCACCTGGTGGTTCTTTAAAATGTAGATTCCAGTGATCGGCCTGAAAAGATTTCCATCCCTATGTCTCTCTTGGTGTGGCCGAGGAATCTGCAGTTTCATCAGGTAACCCCAACTATAAAAAATGAGGTGGTCACACTTAAAGAAACCTTTGATCTGAGAAAAGTTTGCTGCAGAAGCCCTAGAACTGCATTTTCTTCTAATTCAGACCTGAACAAAGACAGCAAACCTACTTTCCCAGTCCCCCATGGAGCCTCAGGCTGAGCTGACCCAGAAACCTGAAGCATGCTTATCACCCATGCTACCTATTACCGATCTTCTCGATGATGTAGAATGATCATTTTTGCCTATCCAGCATGTATTTCCGCTTTCTCTGTTAACCCTCTGGATTGTCCTCACTCCTAGTAGAAACAGTTTCAGCAAGACTTATGTCCCCCTTCTTCCCACCCCCAATACGAGTCAGTGGAAGTCAGCCTCTAAAACATTAACTAGAACAAGAGAAAGGAATGCTTTTCCTTCTGGAATACTAAACTGATAGAACAAAAGCCTAGAGCTGCCAGGGCTACTCTTACAGAAGGCAGGGAGCCTGCTGAGAATGAAACAATAGAGATAGTGCCCCAATTACTGACATCTTTCAGCCTCTGAAGTTCCTAGTAATATGAGTTACTAATTCTCTTTTTGGTTTAAGTCACTTTGAGCTGGAATTTCTGCTGACAGCCGAGAATGCTGACTAATACACAGACCCTTCCCCACCAAATAAATGCATTTACAACACCCTCTCTCTCCTCTCTACAGAAAAGAATCCTTCCTCCCTGGACTGTCCCAAACAAGTCCCCTGCACCTCACCTCCTGCCATAACTGAAATCCTAAGGACTCAAGTTTCCCATGTCCTGTTGGCAGGAGACCTCCCTCTTTAGGTAGGGCCAAGTCTAGCCTACTTTTCTTTTACCCTTTGAGGGGGAAAAGTCCTTTTTCTTTCAGACTCAGGTTAGCAAGCTTGCTGTTCATTACTAATCTCTTGATTATTCACTTAGGATTTTGACACTTGTTTTACAGTCTCCCTTTCTACCCCTGCCATAATTCCAAAGGAATTTCATCATTCTATGTAATAGCCTGTAATCATAGTTTATATAGCACTTACTGCATACCAGGCATGGTCCTAAGCACTTTACTTATATTTTAAGTCACTGAACCCTTATAATAGCATGAAGTGTTACTATTCCCATTTTATAGATGAGGAAACTGAGGCACAGGAAGGTTAAAAACCTTTGATTTCTTCCTGCTGCTCTATTTGAAAGAGCAGAAGAAGGAAGCCAAGGGCTCGGGGGGAATGCCAAGGATCAGTTTCACCATCTCAGGTCACCACACTAGGTTTAGCTTTATCCAGAGCTGCTTCATTCTGAAAACTCATGTTCAGACCCAGCACCCCAGCATTAACCCACCTCCTTTCCTTCTGGCTTTCATTTCTCTCTCCAGCTCAGGAGCTTCTCCACCTCCATTTCCAGCTGCTGCTGGACCCTTCTGGCTTCACAGTGCTCACTAACATAGCTCCCACAATCCCCAGCACTGTCAGACCCATGGGCACATGATCTTGGTATCAGCACAAATGGCTCACTTCTCTGTTCCCGGCTCTACTAATGGTAGGCAAAAATTTGCACAAATATGTATATTAGCATCATCATAAATATAAGGCCGCCAAGCTCATCATGCACCTACCCCCATGACACCAAGCAAGCCAAATTAGTATTCACAACGACTATAATTATAACTATGTATTGAGTGCTTACTGTGAGCCAAGCACTGTCCTAATCATTTTACAAACACTTCATTTAAATCTCAAAACACCACCGCCATGAGTTAGAGACCATTATGGGTGAAAAAAGGGCCATATACAGGTTAGTACCTGACAAGCTCTGGGGAGGCCTGCATGGTGGGCCTAACAAACCGAGGGGCCAAAGTAACTACACAGGGTAGTCTGAATGTAAAAATTCCTAACTAAAAGTGGGTCATGGTGGTAGTCACAGCTTAGGCCTGTAGCTTCCACTGACAAATGCCTATCTTTGGCATTAAAATTGCCTATTGTCTTTGTACATCCAAGATAATATACCTTTAATATGTCAGAGTAATCTTCTCTTCCAGACTGTTCAAAGGCACAACGGCGAGCGCCAGAGCACAAGACCACATTGTTATCTTGTTGCCCACACGCCATCTCTATATGATGTAAATGTTAACTCTCCTGCACCTGCCAATGTAAAAGAAGTCCATCTCACTCCATTTTGCTTCTTATCCAATCTCAGAGATTTCTCCACTTTGCTTTTTCCTGCCTCCCTAATCGACTACCAGTAGATTTCATGTCACCCCTCCCCCATGTCTCCTCCATTGATTCTAATGTATAAAATTAGCTGCAAAAACTCTTCTCTGGAGCAAAGTCTCAATCCACTAAGATTTTGTTTCCTGACAACTATCAGTTTGGTTCAAATAAATTCTTATATGACTCTTTCTTAGGCTGGACGTTCTTTCAATAACATTTACTTGGCGTAGTCAGCAGGATTCTGAAAACACTCACCCAGGCCCACCCTGCGGACCTGGACCCAGTGCTAAGTACCAGCAGGGGCCCATTAAGCCCTACCAGCTCCCCACTTCGCATTGGGTGAATGAACTTGGGTGAGTTATCTCTTGGAATCCAGAACTTTGTGGCAGAGGGGCTGACTTTATTTGAGCTTTTCTTAGAAAATCCTCGAGGTGGCACTAAAGGATAGTTGAAATGGGCGGCTGGTTTTAATTTTGGCTTTTCAGTTGGAACTATTTACTGTGAGTCTGAACAAAACCTTTGACTAGACAAATAAGAGACTGAACTTGTTCAGATCCAAAAGTAAGGGTTATTGACTCCTTCCAGCTCTGATTTTGGGCATTCGCAGATGACTAAAAATCTATATGGAGATATCTTTGGTATCCCTCAAAATAAGCAGGGCTCCATAGGAAATTCCAACACAACTGTAATTAAATATTTGATTTGCACAAGGAAACATAAGTAAAGGCTAAGTAAAGGCTAGCCTCACAGTTGTATTAGACAGCTGGGGAGAGAAACTGAGACACAATAAGAGGGTTGAAGTGACTCGAGAGGTGACTTGGAGCTTAACCTGTAAGCAGCACTATTCAATCGACTACACAATATCCTTAGAAATTTGTTCAGACTCTGCCAATCCCCAAAGAAAACTAAAATTAACATGGGAAATCATGCCTCTAAGGTTGATAAACCGCAAGAACCCCAGCTCCTGTTAATACTCCTGCAAGCTATATGTTTAATTCATATAAAACCTCAATTTGCAAATACCTACAGAAATGGGAAATTTAACTAAAATGATATCAGCCTGAGATCGCAAAAGTGGAGAACTTCTGACACCTCCAAATTGTTTTTTCTGCATATTCAGTTGGAAAAAACTGGCTCTAAAATTAAACTGAATGAATGGAAATCTTGTCTTGACTGGAAGTTAGAAGATTCAATGAGGAATACAGATATACATTCTCTACAGGAGGTTAATAAGAAAATTTTAGAGACTGTCTCTGAACTAAAGAAGATTTCTGAAGCTGATAAATGCCAACACCCTATTCCGCTCCTACTCTCCAGTTGCTCCACTATAACCTTTGCTTTCTGAGCTTCTTCATCTGGACCTGCCCTCCTCCTTCCTTCTTCCTCCCCCATCTATCTCCTCTATAACCTCCACCACCACTCCCTACTGACCTAGAAGAAACTGAGATTAGAAATCCAGACCAAAATAGAACAGAAAAATAAAAAATTACAGCAGCTCCCTTTAGGAAAAAGCCAGTCTTACGCAGTGGGGATCCAGTGATTGTGTATGTTCCTTGGACTAGAACAGAATTAAGGACTCTGAAGATTCCTCCAACCCTCTCCAGGGCCCTGATGGGTCTGCAAAAGGATTTTATTTAACTGTCAGAACATATGCTGGCTATTCTGACCTATTTCAATTAATATACCTACTGATTTCAGAGAGCAAAACAACAGAATGGCTAAATATGGTTCACTAGGAAAATCTTGTAGAGGAATTTTTAAAACAAAAAGAAGGTAGACAGGAAAAACTGCAGAGAATTAACCCATTGGCTTTACCAAGCCATACTGAGATTTTTCCCTGGAAAATGGACTGGACCAAGATCACGCAATGTAAAAGAAAGCCTGTTGAACCAGTGCTTGATTTCTGAATGTTTAAAAAAAAAATTGTTTAAAAAAAAATTGGAAATGATACTTAAGTTTACCTCCAGTTTTAAGGAATATCAAAATGACCCCTACTGGGAGTTCCAGTCAAGATGGCAGAATAGGTAAACACTATGCTTGCCTTCTCTCATTACTACATCAAAATTACAACCAAATTATAGAGCAATCAACCTGGAGAACCATCTGAAGACTAGCTGAACAGAAGTCCTATAACTAAGGATATAAAGAAGAGGCCACATTAAGACTGGTAGGAGGGGTGGAGACGTGAAACTGGGTTGGTCCCACATCCATTTGTGGCAGTTGAGAATCAGAAGGGATATCTCAGCTGCGATGGTCCCGCCTGAGGAGCGAGGGGTCTCAGTTGCACTCCAGGCTCCCCAGGTAAGAGCACCAGTGCTGAAAAGAGGAACCCCACAACATATGACTGTGAAAATCTATGGAAATTTTATCTGTCCATGTGAGACAAAAGGCTACTGGAAACTCAGGTATCCTCTTAAAGAACCCACACACAGACTCACTCATTCACAGGCACTCACCCTAGGCTCTGGCGAGGCGATAGCAGCTTGGGAGGTGCCAAAGACATACAGGGAGAAACTGAGTGATGTGGCTTTAGGATGAGGGCTGGAGGGATAACCACCATTGTCCTCATGCTGAGCCCTCTTCCTACAGAGCCAGAGGCAAGAGCCATCTTTCTTGAGTTGAGCCCTCCCACCACATGACCAAATCTGAATCTGTATTAGCCCAATAAACACCACTCACTCTACCTTGATGATTCCCTGAGACCTCGCCCCATTCAACTCGAACACCACCAGAGGCTCTTTTGGTGGGAGGCAGCTAGTCTTGGCCTGTGCTGCAGTCTTTCTTTAAAAACTCTCAAAGTTCCTCAGGCCACAGGTGGGTGGCAGATGGCCTCAGTATGCCCTGTGCCTTTTTCTTGGCACTGAGGCCAAATCTGAATAGGCATTAATCTGGTGAACACTACTTGTCCCACTCTAGTGACTTCCTGAGACCCCCATCTAACCCAACTCTCATACAAACTGAGGCTCTTTTAGAGGCTAAGCCTTATGAGCAGCTGGTAAAAAACAGTAGGCCTCAGGGTACCCTGTGCCTTTGCTGAGCTGCCCCAGGCCTAGTATCAGTGGCAGCTGGCTTCAGTTCACACCATGGCTCCTCTCATGTAACTTCACATCCAGCACAAATAGCTACCAACCACAATTACCTTGTAGCCCTGGGCTGGTCACAGGCAGCAGCTGACCTTGACCTGTACCAAAGCTCTCCCAAGAGGCCCCGAAACCAACACTCCCAGTGGCTGGCTTCAGACCACAACACAGTACCACCCAATTAGTCCTACAGCAGGCATCAGAGCCCACTGTGAATCCCGCTCCATGGGGTCAGCCCTTGCACAACAGCTCACATGCTATGGTCATGGGCAACCCTCACAGCCAGTCAGGCTGAGGGTCAATCCCACCTACTACTGTGCCAACAGCAATCAAGGCTCGAATATAATAAGGTACCCACAACCCACACATGGGACACTCCCAAAGCACCTGGCTCAGGTGACCAGGGAGACTATATCACTGGGCCTTACTAAATAAGGCTACCCTTTTAAGATTGGGAGATATAGTAGGTCTACCTAATCCATAGAAATAAACACAGGCAGCCAAATTCAGCAATACATTAAAAATATTATATACCATGATCAAGTAGGATTTATTCCTGGGATGAAAATTTGGTTCAATATCCACAAATTAATTAACACGTTATACCACATAAACAAAATAAGAATAAAATCATACAATTATTAATAGATGCAGATAAAGCATCTGACAAAATCCAGCATCCATTTATGACAAAAACTCTCAGCAAAGTGGAAATAGGGAGAACATACTTCAACATAATAAAGGCCATATATGACAAACTCACAGCTAACATCATACTCAATAGGGAAAAGCTAACGGTGTTTTCCTTAATATCAGAAACAAGACAAGGATGGCCACTTTCACCACTTTTATTCAACATAGTATTAGAAATCCTGGCCACAGCAACCAGGCAAGAAAAAGAATCCAAATTGTAAAGGAGAAAGAAAAACTGTCATTATTTGCAGATGACATATATATGGTATATAGAAAGCCTCAAAGAATCCAACAAAAAAATATTAGAACCAATAAGTGAATTTAGTAAACAAGAAGGATATAAAATTAATATTCAGAATCAGTTGTATTTTATACAACAATAACAATCATAAAGAGAATTTTTTTTTAAATCTCAAAATTGCATCAAAAATAATAAATACCTAGGGATATACTTAGCCAAGAAAGTAAAAAAAAAAGAAAACAAACAAAAAAAAACTGTACTTGGGAAATTATAACACATTGAAGAAAAAAATAAAAGAAGATACAAATAAATGGAATTGTATACCATGCTCATGGATGAGAATTTACATCGTTAAAATGTTCATACTATCCAAAGCAATTCAATGCAAATACCAATGGCATTTTTCACAGAAATAGAACAAATAATCCTAAAATTTATATGGAACCACAAAAGATTTCGAAAAGCCACAGCAATCTTGAGAAAGAAGAAAAAAGTTGAAGATATCATGCTATGTGATATCAAATTATACTACAAGGCAATCGCAACCAAAATAGCATGGCACTAGAATAAAAACAGGCCCATAAATCAATGGAACAAAAGAGAGAGCGCAGAAATCAACTCATGCCTATATGGCCAATTAATCTATGGCAAAGGAAGCAAGAATATACAATGGAGCAAAGACAGTCTATTCAAAAAATAATGTTGGAAAACCTAGAGACATGCAAAAATGAAACTAGACCACCTTCTTATATCATATACAAGAACAAACTCAAAATGCATTAAAGACTTAAATATAAGCCCCCAAACCACATAATTACTAGATGGAAACATAGGCAGTAAACTCTCTGACATTGCTTAGTAATATTTTTTTCTAATATTATCTCTTTGGGCAAGAGAAACAACAGGAAAAAAAAAAAAACAAATGGGACTACATCAAATTAAAAAGTTTTTGCACACCAAAGGGAACCATCAATAAAACAAAAAGACAACCTACTAAACAGAAGAAGATATTTGTCAATGATACATACAATAAGGTGTTAATATCCAAAAATTATTAAAGAACTCATACAACTTAACACCAAGAAAACAATCCATTTAAAAAATGGGCAGAGGACCCAAATAGACATTTCTCCAAAGAGGACATACAGATGGCCAATAGACATATGAAAAGATGCTCAATGTCACAAAATATCAGAGAAATGCAAATTAAAACCACAATTAGATATCACCTCATACCTGTTAGAATGGCTATCATCAATAAATCGGCAAAAAATTTTGGCAAAGATATGGAAAAAAGGAAACCCTCATGCACTGTGAGCAGGACTGCAAATTGGTGAAGCCATTATGGAAAACAGTGTGGAGGTTCCTCAAAAAATTATAAATATAACTATCTTGTGACCCAGCAATTTCATTTCTGAATATTTACCTGAAGAAATCCAAAAGACTAATTGGAAAAGATATATGCACCCCTATGTTCACTGAATTTTTATTACAATAGCCAAGATATGGAAGCAACCTAAGTACCCATCAACTGGATAAAGAAGAAGTGGTACATATATAATGCAATATTACTCAGCCATAAAAAAGAAAATCTTACCATTTGCAACAACACAGATGAACCTAGAGGGTATTATGCTAAGTGAAATAAGTCAGACAGAGAAAAACATACTATAGGATTTCACTTCTTTGTGGTATCTAAATAAAATAAGTGAAAAAACAAAACAAACAGACTCATAGATACAGAAAACAAACTGATGGTTGCCAGACTAGGGGGAACTGGGGACTAGATAAAAAAAAAAAAAAAGTGAAGGGATTAAGAAGTACAAATTGGTAGTTACAAAATCATCCCAGGGATGTAAAGTACAGCATAGGAAATATAGTCAATAATATTGTAATAACTATGTATGGTACAAAGCGGCTACTAGACTTATCGGGGGGGATCATTTTATAAATTATGTAATATCTAACCATGATACTATATACCTGAAACTAATATAAAATAATATTAAATGTCAATTATAATTGAAAACTAAAAAATAAAAATAAAATACTAAAAGTATAGATTTTTAGAAAACAAAAAACAAGCAAAAGAAAATGATCCCTTATGAAATTTGGCATTTTGGGAAGGACTAGATGAAGGGCTTGTAAATCTGATTAAACAACATAAATTAAACTGGTTAACCATGTATACTGATGAACTAGCAATTCTGGCTGATCAGTTATCTAAGACCACTTAAAAGAGAGCAAAAGACAAAGCTGCCAAAATCATGAACCTACAGCTCCAGAAACTAAGCAGTCAGGTCAGACCTCCCCAAAGGTCTCTTAGACAAGTGGAGAGGGGAGTCTGTTTTTGTTGTAGAAAGCCCCGCTATCTTAAGAAAGATGTAGAAAACTGAAACAGGAATTAGGAAAAGAAACAGAAGCAACCATTGGGCTTGCCCAAGAATTATAAGAGGGCATTTCCCCTTCCTCGCACTAATTCTTTAGAGAAATTGGAATTACTATAAAAGGGAAAATTATTTAGGCTCTTGTAGATACTGGAGTTACTTTATCTGTTCTTAACCCCACCCAATTAAGTTGCCCCCTCCCTCAGAGTAAAGCTTCTGTACAAATGGTGGGGATATCTAAGCAACCGATGTCAGTTTTTAAATCAGAACCTGTTCCCTTCCTAGTAGGGACTGTTACGGGAAACATACATTTTTACTAGTCAAATCTGCCCCAACTCACCTGATAGGGAGAGATTTTCTTGAAACCTGTGATGCATATATACCCTTTTCCCCAAAGGGTGAAATGTATTTAGACCTAATGAATCAGATACTAAACAAATCAGAAAATGACTTTATAGGAAACGCCACAAGAGAAAACTAATTTTGGGACTGAACATTTGTCACAGGACATTTCTATGCAAATTTGAGCCCTTAGATATCATCAAAATTAAGCCAACTACGCCTATTAAAATAACTATTGACAATGCCTTGCCTCTACTTAATATTCGCCAATATCCTTTAAGACCTGATGCGCTAGCTGGAATTAAGCCCATCAGACAAGATTATTTTAAAATGGGGCTTATAATTCCATGTACGAGCCCCTGTAATTCTCCTATCCTTCCAGTAAGAAACCAAATGAAAGAGGACGAAGATTTGTACAGGATCTCAAAGCCATAAATCAAATAGTTATTCAAGATATCTTGTGGTTCCAAATCCACACACCCTATTATCAACCACTCCTGTGGACTGCCAATATTTTTCAGTAATAAATTTATGTAGCACCTTTTTCAGCATTCCTGTAGAAAAAGACAGTGAAAATCTCTCTGCCTTCACCTGGGAGGATCGTCAATTTCCTTGGACTGTAATTAATGCCTGGGAGATATGCAGAGTCCCCTCTATTTCTCTTAGACACTAAAAGCTGATTTAAATGATGTTGATGTCCCCAGAGATTCCACTCTAATCTAATATGTAGATGATTTACTTTTAGTCTCTAGGCATTACTAGATTCCCAAAAGGACACAATTTATCTATTATAACAACTATCTGCAAAAGGACAAAAGGTATCAAAGGACAAACTTCAATTTTGTTTGCACCAAGTATAACACCTGGGCCATCTCATGTCTAAAGATGGTCCACTGATTAATCCTGAGAGGCTCAGAGGAATCCCATCCCTTCCTCTTCCTAAAACAAGAAAACAGCTTTAAGGATTCCTGGGTCTGACTGGATACTGTGGCAATTGGGTTCCAAATTTTTCATTAATGGCCTCTATATGTCTTATTAAAAGCAGACCGACCTAATCGAATTCAATAGAACCCAGAAGGGAAACAAGCTATAGAAGCTCTAAAGGAAGAATTATCTAAAGCTCACACTTTAGGACACCCTAATCATAAACTTCCTTTCTTCCTTTTCATACATGAAAGTAAAGAAAATGCTTTAGGAGCTCTGAACACGGGGGTATCAGAAACATGGAGATCTTCCTCAAACTGTAGGATATTACAGCCGCAATCTGACTCTGTACCAGGAAGGCTCCCTCTCTGCATAAGGGCCTTCTCTGCTGCAGCCATGTGAGGCAAACACACAGATGACATAGTTATGGGCTCTCCTTGAACTATTTATGTTCCTCATTCTGTTGAATCTCTATGAGCTCGCGTCACACTCAACACTTCTCTTAGTGGACTGACTTCTCATGAAGCATCCTGCTTTCTGTACCTAATATTACTTTAACATGATGAAACAGCCTTAACCCAGCAACTTTATTACCCCCTTTACAGGATGAAGACATCACTATTGTGTTTTGCTTACTGACCACCTTCTTGTTCCTAGGAATGATTTACAGAAAACTCCTATTGATAATGGTGACTTAATCTGGTTTACAGGTGGCCCTTACCTGAAAGATGAACAGGGACATTACTGAGCTAGATACATAATAACTTCCATCATGAACATAACTGGAAGTTCTTATTTACCTGAAATAAGATCTGCCCAGAAAGTCAGAATAATTGCTCTAACTCGGGCTTGTCAATTGGCCAAAGATCAAATAGTCAATATTTACAGTGATAATTGCTCTGTGTCTGGTGCAGCTCACAACTTCAGAATGTTGTAGAAAACAGTGGAGCTGCTTAACTTCCTCAGGATAGCCCATAAAGGATGGAAAACAGGTTAAAGCATTATTAGATGCCATACAACAACCTAAACAATTGGCAGTTATCAAAATTCCGGGACATTCTAAAGCTGCAACCATGGAAGCAAAAAGAAACCTTTTAGCTGATGCTTCAGCTAGACAGGCAGCACTGAGCAGCCAAAATATTCAGACCTAAGAATGTTCCTCGATTCCTATTAAATGAATAAAAGACTCTCTTTTACAGTTCCAATAGATAGCTACAGAAGAAGAAAAGAGGATGTGGCAACAAAAGCGGGGAACATTCGACCCAGACAAACAGATATGGATGATTTCACCTCTCACTGTGCTTCACAAAGTGTATAACAGATGTTCAATCTGTCCAAAATATAACTCAGGAAAATTGCTCCATGGGTTCAAATGACATGCCCACTTCCTTTAGGTCCATTTGAGGTAATGGCAATTATATTCTATGCAAATGCCAGCATCTCAGGGATACAAGTACGTATTAGTTATGGTTTGTACGTTTTCTCAGTTGAGACATTTCCTTGCAGGAGAGCAACAGCTTTAACGGTAGATAAATTGTTACAGGAAAAAATAATTCCCAATTGGGGAATTTCCTCTGAGTTACAAAGCGACCGAGGGATTCACTTCACTGCCAAACAATGCAATCCATCTATAACATTTGGCCCATTCTACATCATTTTCATTATGCTTACCACCCTAGTCCTTGGGATTGGTGGAATGTACCAATGGTACAATCAAAATTCAACCAGCTAAAATTCAGCTTTTAATCTCTCCTGGGCAAAAGTTTTCTCTATAGTACTCCTCAACCTGAGAGCTACTTCTTTTCATAAACATAGCCTTTCCTCTTATGAAATAGTCACTGGTTACCCTATGCATCTGGATGAAGGGGCATATGAACCAACCTTACTAACAGGAGACATTCTACTTTATTGTCAAGGGCTTATTAACCAGCTTAAAGGGACTGATAAACTAACTGATTTCAAAGACCATGGCTTACAACCAGGAGATTTGGTCTATTAGAAAAGACATCAAATAAAACACTTTCTCCATCCTTATCAGGTATAACTAACTAATCTATGAGCAGCCAAACTTAAAGGAGTTAACTCATGAATTCACATTTCTCACTTTAAAAAGGCACCTGACTACAAATGTACCCCTACTTCTGTCTCTGACAACTGCCTCCATCTACAGCAGACATCAGACTTTTCAAGAATAAAAACCCACCAACTTAGAAGACAGACAGTTATCCCAAGACATCGACAAGGTCTGAATGCCCAGAAATGATGTTGAATTCAAGGACATTTGTTAAATCATTTTTTTTTGTCTGCTAATAATAATAGTTAAACTTGTTCTTTGACCTTCTCTCAAACCTTACTCTTATATGACCTAATTATTAATGATTGATGAAGATATATAAAATTCTTATATTATTATCCTTATGAAGATTTCCTAATGGAAACAATATCTATCTTCCTGGACTCCCTCCCTTATTGGATATAAAAATTTTAACTTGAGTAACTGCTAATCTTTACATCTATTAAACAATAATATTTTGATTTTCTGTTATGGTAAAGAAGTGACCACCTTGTTAGCCATGCATTGGGCTTCTCCTACTATAATATAAACTTTGGTATATTTTTCTCTGGATATGTCTATTATAAAGGACCCGTCTTAGGCAAATACCTTCAAGAACACCTCCTTAATTCTCATGGTAGAATTACATATGGATATAATTTAAATGAGTTTGTATAGCTATAGAAATGGATGGAAAAAAAAATTGGGGAAAAATACCTGAGTACAATGTTCTGCAGCTGCCTACCTAGCCTGTTATAGTATATCTTGTCCTCAGATCCACCAGCTCTGCTCTTGTGGCTGTATGCCCATAAAACAAGGAGGGGAAATCAATGGGTCCCCATTTCAGAAATTATTGGAATTATTTGGTGGGTAGATATGTCTGTAACTACCTCAACCTCCTTGCATCCTGGATGCTTGTGGGAAGCCCTATGGAATATTCAAACTCTAGCTCACTTTGGGGTTACCTCTATTCATTTAACTATGGTATGGGAAATATTTTGGGGTCCATTCAGTATATTCCAATTGCTCCAAGGCCATGGCCAGCCAATGGCAACAACAGTCCTGGTAGACCCAATAACACTGGCCCCCTATAAGAAATGAAGGGACTACTTGGAGGATTAGGGGCTGGCCTTGGTATTTGGGGACAAACTGAATTTGCAGTTAATGAAGAGTCATTTGTTAAAAAAGGACTTTATCTAAAATAGGTCATATAGAAGAAATGTTACTTCAAGAAAAAGGAAAAGAATGGGAAGCAGCATGGAAAGACAATGAGGCCTTAGCTCAATAGATAAAACAGGCTCAACAGACTATAAAAGTTCATGTACAAACCCAAAAATGGGAACATGCCTGTACCCTGCCTCAATAGGGCCTATTATCTATGCTGTTGCAAATGCAATCTGAAGTAGATATGAAATAATGGCTGACTATAATGGGTACAGAAGCCCAGGCTGAACATTTATGGGACTCTTATGGCCCTCCTGGATTTTGGAAAAATTTAAATAGAAAATGTGATTTATGATGTTGTATCATAGAAGTCCAAACACTTAGGTTAAATCTTAAGCTAAGACTTTTTAGTAGTTCAACTAGCTGGTATAGGGACCATTCTTAAAAACAGTAGAATAGTTTCGATGGGAAGTAGACAGGCCATATTAAAAAAATAATAACAAAAGGGAACCCGTCTCATTATGATTGTGAAAATTGGACAAGTGAATGGTTATGTCCCCAGTTTACATGGAATTCTGAATTTACCCAATGGCCTATTGTAACTACCCCAACAAATAATAGTATGTGGTATATGGGAAGGGGACATTTTGTTGGTAAGGGTTAGAAAACTTTTCTGTTATATTAAGTGCCTTCTATTGTAATGACACCAAGTTTACATTCAATACTACAGGAATATGGTGTAATACTGAAATATAAGAAAAAGAACTTTACCTGAGGTTAATGAAACCTATCATAATATTGATACTGAAAATCCAGTATATTAGGGAATTGAACTTAATCCTATGAAGTCATTTCTATGGAAATTAATTGGCCAGGAGAAAAATTAGAGCTTCTGGATTACAAAATAGTAGAAAGTCTTCATTTATCTGGCCAAACTTTTCATAAGGTACAAATGGTAGTAGATGAGGGAGGAAACATTATTAGCTTAATAAAAAATCACGATAATTCATGTAATATGTTCTTTGGTCAGCTGGGATGTTTGTTTCCCTCAGATTCATCCTTGTCTAGGATTCTACATTTTCTGTCCCTAATCAGTGTTATTGGTTTAATACTATTGCAATTGTTCCTGCTATGTAAATGTTATACTAGATGCAGAAAAATAAAACTTAAGATAAACAGCAAAAGAACTCAGCATATTAGCTAAAAGTTTAAAAATGATCCAGAATATAGGATCTCACTGCTTCCCATTCACCCACCTTTCTTTCTGAAAAATTCAGCCTTGACAGCCATCCAAGGTTACAGTTTTGCCCCATCTCCAATAGAACACCTGTTCAGCAAGAAAAGGGCTGACTCTTAATATTTCCTAGGAGTGAAGTCCTAGGTCCCTAACACCGTGGGACCATGTTACCCAACCAAAATGTTTATCATTTATGCATCCTTCGGATCAATTTATGACCAAAATGGGGATTTATGTATGAAAATGGGGTCATATACTAAACCTGAAAAGCTTAGGGGAGGCCCACATGGCGGACCTTACAAACCCAGAGAGTAAAGTAACCACAGGGGGTGGTCTTAAATGTAAAAATTCCTGAATAAAAGTGGGTCACCATGGTTAGTCACATCCTAGGCCCTTACCTTCCTTGAAAAAGGTCATTGACTTTGAAGTTGTCTATTGTCTTTGTACACCCAAGAAAACATACTTTTGAAATGTAATTTTTCTAGACCCCTTAAAGGTACAACCAACCACCAGCACTGATGCACAGGACCACAGTGTTATCTTGTTGCCCACATCCCATTTCTATGTGCTGTAAATGTTAACTATCCTGTACCAACCAATGTAAGTCTGTCTCTCTATTTTGTTTTTTAAGCCAGTCTCAGAGATTTCCTGGCTTTGCTTTCTCCTGCCTTCCTATTCTACTACCAATGAATTTCATGTAACACCCCCACCCCCACCCGCTCACTTTGATTCCAATATAAAAAATTAGCTGCAAAAACTGCCATTCTCCATAGCAATATCTCAATGTGCTGAGATTCTGCTTCCCAGCAATTGTGAGTTTGGCTTAAACAAACTCTTAAAAGACTTTCTCTTAGGCTGAACTTTCTTTCATGATTCCCTTTTTACAGAAAGTGAAACTGAGGCACCAGGTCAGTCCCACCGCACTGACATCCCACAAGCTGTCTGCTCTTCCATAGCCGGCCTATTTTCCTATCCATCTCTACCGTACTAAACTGCTGTGTCACTCTGGAGAAGGGATTCATTGGTGAAAGTGAAAGAACGAGAAGAGAAAACCGTCGCTTTAAAGTCCAGAAAGAATATGGGGACACACACGCAGATATACTTCCTGGTCATGGTTACTCAGCACTTTGTGGAGATCTTGGGGCTGCTGGGCAGGGGCGCGGCGGGCCTTTACCATGAACTCAGCCCCGCCTTGGCGGCCTCTTCTCGAGCCCGGCAGCATTCCATTAAGGCGTGGCTGACCCCTTCTCAGGTGACACTGTCGCTCTGGGGCTGACCCTTCCGCCTCCCCACGCTGTTCACGGTGCATGCTCCCTTTAGGTCGCTCCTAGCCCCCACAGAACCCCACTTCCAGCTAGGGTGCCGAAATGGGACGGCGCGGAGTGCTCCAGGACCAGTGGGTTTCTGGAGCTTTGACCCGCGTCCTGCAAGCCCCGCCCCTGGCGGCGGGCCCGCTTCCCTCCCGCGGCTCCGGGAGGCGGGGCCTGGGCCGGCGTCTTGGCGGGCGCAGGAGGCCCAAGCGAGCGCGCCCCCGCCGCACGCACGCCGGGCGCGCCCGCCCACTCCCCCGTCACTATAAAGGGAAGGCGGGCTGCGCGCTCTCCCAGCGCGTACATCGCTTTGCATCCACGTTCGTCGTTTCTTACGGTCGCAGGTCAGACCTCAGCCGCCAACATGGTGCAGCAGATCGACAGCAAGGTATGCGCTCTCCGGGAAGGCCAGGGCGCGCGCGCACGCAGCCTCTAAGACTAGGGGAGACGATAGGCCGGCGGTGGGCAGGGCCCCCCCCTCCGCATCCCCGGGGGAAGGGGACGCAGTGACTCGGCCTGGGACTGCGAGAACCCCGGGTCCGAGGCGCAGGCGAATTCCCTGGAGGAAGGGAGAAGGGCGAGGTCCCCTGGAGGGCGGAGTCGGGCGCCCAGAGCGCCGGGATGATGCCCGTGCGCGAGGAGTGTCTGGGCGTCCCCTTACTGCGCCTCCCGCATCTCCAGTCTGGAAAACCTCGATTGGTGAAGGGATGCAGGGAGGCTGTCTTTGGCCCCCATCTGTATCCAGATACAAACCTGAGCAAGGAGATGGAGGGCCCTTTGGAGAAAGCATGGGGTTGCTGGCCGCCACTCTCTTCCCAGTAATCGTGATACACCCGTGCTTGGTTGGGTGGGCTTTCTAGGAGCGGGTCTAGGCCGGAGACCCCCGGCCGCCTCCATCACTGCGGGGCCCCAGAGATGACGCGTGTTGTGTCGTGGAAAAGGGCGCGGCTTCGGGCCAGAGACCCTTCACCCCACTGGTGTGTACCAGTCCGACCCCGTGTCCAGAGGGGCCCAGGTGGCCACAAGGAAGTGCGGTTCGGGTCGCGCCTTGGGGACTCCTCCTCCTGCCGCGCTGGGCGTGTTTCCGGCAGCGCTGGCTTTGGAATGACTCAGTCCCCAGCGCAGGGCCTGGGGGCCTCTGCTGCCCTACCCATCTGTGATTCACCCACTCTCTGTGGGTCTCACTGAAGCCAGGAGTGCCCCGGGAGCAGCAACGCACTAATGTGTGCTCGTCGGCCTTCGGGTACTCAGATAGTAGTTCTATCCTTTTAGGAATGGCCAAGGCAAAAAACTGTTCCATTTGAGAGTTTCTGCTCCGAAAACTCAGGAGCCTAACATAGTGTCCAGTATACTGTAGCCACTCAAGAAATGTTAAATGCAGAACTAGAAAAGTGAGTGGGAGAAAATTGATGCTCGAACAGTGGGAGACCCTTCGAAAGCATTTACCCTGCGATACTCCCACCCCCAGTAAAGGCGGTTCCTCACCTACCTTAGTGCGAGACCTGTTAGATGCTGAGGCAGGCTTTGGCAACGGAAGTTTCTCTGTAATGGTCCCTTATTGTTTTGTTACTTTTATATAATCAGAACATGTATGCATTGTAGAAATTTGGGGAAGAGATCTTATATTCTCTAGAAGTGACCACCAAGTGGTTGATATTATTTTATACATATTGTTTTGTTTCTGAGTCTTTTTTTCTCCCCTAATTTAGCCTGAACACTTTACAATGTAATTAGCCTGTAATAATGTCAGTTATTTGAACTCATTGCTGGGCATTTAGGCAGTTTCTTTAGTGAGTAGTTTATTGAGAATGCTTTGTACAGAGTTCAGGATGTTTCCTCACGTTAGGGTCTGGAGGGCAGTGATTGGGATGTGAATGAACCTTTTTCATGGTTTGTAAATGCCACAAAAAGCTTATGAGAGTGCTTCTTGCCCTTTAATGCTGACTTTCCCCGCCATAACTTTGGCCAAATTATTAGTAAGAAAAATTCTCATTCTCATTTGAATATTTTCAACTATTAGTGACTTTGAACTTTATTCTCCTATATGTATTGATTGGCAAATTGTAGCCTGTTATCTACTTGTCCTTATGAATTCTTTCCTATTGGGATATATTTTTTTTAATTGTGAGCTTTTATATTAAAATTAACAACCCTCTCATTTGTTGAAAAGAGAGATCCTTAATATTAAGTTTTGATCCATGTACTTTTTTCTGATACCTGCTGAGTGACAAACACAGTTTATGGGTGGCAGGAGAGGTTTTCCAGGTCCTGTCAACCTCCTCAGTATAGCCTAAAAGGTGAAACAGGTGAGAACACATTAAAGGAGTGAGAATACCTTTGAGGGGTCTAAATTGTCTCAGAATTCATACACTACAAACAGAAAACTGATTAATTTTTGGAGTATACCTTTCAGTCTTCCTATTTTCATTATCATAGTTATGGCACCCTCCCCTCATCAATGAGAAGATATATAATAGTGATGGGAAATTATTCCTCAAAAAAGCACTACAGCCTGGGCCCAGCGGCCCCTGATAATCAGTCATTAATCAAACGTTAAACTAATTTGAATGTTATTTGTAAACAAATATCGAATACACTTTAGAATTTTGTCCTGATAGACTAAAGTTGGTACCATTGGCCATCCAAGACAACCCAAGTGCTGGTAGTTTGGAGCCACTGAGATCTACTTCAGTTACAACTGGGATGTGATGAGGAAGAAATCAGACACATATTTCATTTATTTTTTAATAGCAGCTGCCATTTATTAAACTCCTATCTTCTACACAGTCACTTTGTGTAGGATTGGTCTGCTAAATACAGACCAATCCTATGCTTATTAATTACCTTTGGAATTGGTATGTTTAGGAAGAGATACTAGATTCTGCTGTTATCTACCCCAGCTACATCACTTTGTTTTTGAAATATTTGTGTCAGTAATAGGGGCCTTTATTAAACTTCATTGTTAGTTTCAGGAGCTAAAAATTGTGATTTGGTTCTTAGTAAGATAATCTTGAATCATTTTCAAACTTATGTACGTTTTAGGCAAACTTAGTATCAAGAGAAGAGAATTTGTGAAATCTATGCATACCTGGTTCTGTAATTCATGTTCAGTTAAGCCAAAAGTTATTGTTGGGTACCTTTTTTTTCTTTTCAGAACTTTAGGTGGTTTTGCTTGAATTAGATTCAGAATTGTTTTGGGAATTCCTTGAGAGTGTTTTAAATACAGTCAAAGTTGAAAGTAATCCTACCAAGTCTTTACGGAAGACTAACCATGTTCACAAAACAACGTACAGTTGACCCTTGAGCAACACCAGGACTTAGGGACGCTGACCCCCACACAGTCGAAAATCCACATAGAACTTTTAACTCCCCAAAACTTTACCTAATAGCCTGCTGTTTACCGGAAATTTTACCAATAACATAAACAGTCAATTAACACATATTTTGTATGTTATATACCATATTCTTACAATAAAGTAAGCTAGAGAAAAGAAAATATTCTGGAAATTATAAGGGAGAATGCATTTGCAGTACTGTACATATTTATTGGGGGAAAAATGCATGTAGGTGGACCCATATAGTTCAAACCCATGGCACCTATATATATCTGAACAGATAGTGTCATTTTTTTACTTTATTCCTCTTACCTGGATCTTGCTTGTATAGAATGGCTGTTTGACCTTCTCAAAATTACCTTAGGAAAGGCTTTGAATGAAATTCATCTGGAAGGCTGAGTGATGATTTAGAAATATAACTTCTGTACTTCTAACTTAACTCTGTCCCCCACACCCGAAGGTAGGATGGGAGTTTGTACTGGCATAACTCAAAATGTTACAGGAGTCATGCGCCATTCTCAAAACACCATTGATGCATTTCCCCCCCCCCAAAAAAAATATACATATATATGTGAAAAAATGTATATATATATATAAATACATACATACATACACATATATATGTGTGTGTGTATATATATATTTTTGTATGTATATATATATATATATATATGAAGTAGAAATTAGAAATCCAGAGAAGCAACTGAACTTCAGAAGCATTCACTTTAGATTTTAGTGGTGCTTTATTTACTTTCCTTTTTTATTTGACCAGATCTGATACGATTCTTAGCATTCAGAGGAGGGGAATGTTAGTTTTTAATTAAGCCAATGTGACCAGCATTTTTCCCTTGAAGAAAACCTAGACTTCAGATATAGATGTTTGTGTTTTAATTTCTCTTTGTTGCCCGGGTTTTGGTCAGCTGTCACTGACTAATTGTGACTAATTTGCCTGGGTTTTGGTTAGCCGTCACTGAGTAATTGTGGTGAAAATGAGGTTAGGTTCCTAGGGTTACAATATCAAGACCATTGGTAAATTTTTCAAGGAGGTTGGTGGTAAGGGATTTCTTGAACATTTCTGCGGGTGGAACTTTATTTAAAATGAATTCCTTATGAGGAACTAAAACTCACTTGGTCAACAGTGAGGACAGGTTTTGAGATAAAGGGCAGAAATTAACTATCAACCGTACAATCTCAACTCTGGGAACTCTATTAGAAAGAATATAAGGATATATGTATGCTTTATTGTTAAATTGTACACCTTAAGCTTAGATTTTGTTAACCAATGTCACCATAAATTTTTTTAAAAAGAAAAAGGAAAAAAAGAACACAAGGACATATGCTTAATGTCAACCAGAGATTGAGGGTAGGTGTTTGGAGGGTGTTATTTTCCTTAATACTTTTTTAAGCTTTCAGATTGTTCCACCATGAAAAATATTAGTTTAATCAAAAAGTGTTAGCTTTTTTTTCCTTAACCAGTAGTGGTGTAGTTGGCAAAGCTGTGCCCTTGTGACTTAGGGTAACCCCTTGTCAGTTGATAAGCATTTAGTGAACATCTACACTATACTTAGATTTGAAGTGGAAACTTTTTAATACAAATGTCTTTTTTTTTTTCTTAAGCTTAGTGTGGATATAGATCAACCAGTTAACATTTTACAAAATATTCATGAAGACATGAATATTGATATACTGTACATATACTTGTTTAATCTTATCTCATACTAAAAACAACACTGTGTAAGGCTTTTTCATAGTTTTTTTTTTTTTAATTTAAAAATAGGCCCTGAAAGCAGGACCTTCAAATTGTGCTTTATTGGGTTTTATTGGGGCTTTTTAACACGTATCTCTTTTTCTCATATTAGGATGCTTTTGAGGAAGCCTTGACCAGTGCAGGAAGTAAACTCGTTGTAGTTGACTTCTCAGCCACGTGGTGTGGGCCTTGCAAAATGATCAAGCCTTTCTTTCATGTGAGTATTAAACAACGTCTGCTTTGTAAGGAATTTGTTATTTGAGTTGATGGTCACAAAGCCAGGAAAAAAGGACAGTTAAAGGGTTTGGGTTTTCTTTTCTTGATGTTGGATCTTTGGTCTAAAAGGAATAGTGTAACATTTGAGCTTCAATACATGTAGCCCATTGAAGACAACTTTCAGAAGCTAATTTTGTTGTCTTAAATGTTTTTGCTTTTCTTTAAGTTGAAACATGGGCCCTCCCCTATTTGAAAATTCAGTTTTCGGAAGTCAGTGTACCAAATCATTTCATACTAGAAGGAATATGATTCAAATAAAATGTACGTTCTTTATGCTTACCTGCTCCCTAGTCTAAATTTATGGATCTTTAATTAATTTCCATTCATTAAGCTTCCATTTAAGAAGGTTGAGTATATTGATGGCCATTACCGGGTTCTAAATCTTTGTATTTTTCATTTAAAATTTTCCAGTCCCTCTCTGAAAAGTATTCCAACGTGGTGTTCCTTGAAGTAGATGTGGATGACTGTCAGGTACGTGGCTGGAAATTCGAAATACTAAACATTTCACATTGACTTTTTTCTCTGAGTTGCAAGTGATTGTTTTCATAAATATGTCAAATAATACTAGAACTACAGACCTAACTGAAAAGTTTTGTTCTGGAAGAACAGGTAATTGTGACAATCATGAACGTAACCCTATATATCAGGAACTATGTATATGTATCACATCGTAAAATAAGCAG
The DNA here is from genome assembly GCA_004027375.1 of Macroglossus sobrinus. Taxonomy (NCBI): domain Eukaryota; kingdom Metazoa; phylum Chordata; class Mammalia; order Chiroptera; family Pteropodidae; genus Macroglossus; species Macroglossus sobrinus. The sequence goes on from PVKZ01002018.1 coordinate 39,567, forward strand.
AAAAATAGATGGTTGAGGCTTCTGTACCTTACTTACCAGTTACTTATCTTTCTAAAAGCCTACACATTCTACCACACATTCTGAGGTGCTCCATACATAGAAACTGAATTTGACCATGACAGCTAAAGCCAGAGTGGCTGGTATCACCAAATTGAGAGACCACCTTTACTTTAAAGTTCTTTGTGAACTAACAGCATGAGAAAGTATATTCGCAAACTTATTCTAGTATTAATTGATTTACATCAATTAGGAAAACCCAGATGGTTTAAAGAACAAACACCAAGGTGCCTAGTAGAGAGCTGAGAGGATAATTAGGGTGGAAATTCCAGGTTGGTTTAGTTGACAAATGCCTGTTCAGCCCTTTTTGTGCGAGGCATGATTCTCTGTGCTTTACAAGTATTGATTCATTTAAACCTTGGTGTTCTCATTATCCCCATTTTACAGATGGGAAAAGCACAGAGGTTATTTATGGAGGTACAGTGGCAGAGCGAAGATTTAAGATGAGGTCATTTGGCTTCCCAGCCCTTGCTGCTGTCACCACCACACTTTAGAGGAAGTTCTGTTGTGTGGTAGGTGCAGACCAGGTTCCCAGCACATGACCTTGTTTCTCACACAGCCCGCTGAACTAGGAGAGCCTACTGAGATGTATCACCCAGAGGCTCTCTGCAGATAGGTGGGCTTTTCTTAGCCCCCGTGGGACAGGAGGGCTTTCGGGTATGATGTGGCAACGAAGGTGCTAGACCTCGGTTCCAGAACTGGTGCAGTGACTTCTGCTTTAGATTACTCTCTCTTCGCCCGTGAGCTTTGTTTTTTCTCTATGATCAGATCTTATTATGTGCCCCATTAACCTGTCAGGTTTGCTTATTCATTGAACAAACAGACTAAAGGGGCAATAAAAGCTCGTCTACAGCTGTATTTTCTAAACCTGTGAGGCACTGCCAACACCACCTTGCTTAGTCTCCGTACATTTTGATTCCACGTTTGTGCCTTTGCTTGTACTATCTTCTTTACCCGGCCCATCTTTTCCTTTTCTATCTGACAAACTCCAAGGCATAAGCCTCACCTCTTCTAGGAACTCTTCTCCAGTTTACACCCCAACTAGGTTTTTCCTTCCTCTGTGTTCCCATGATATCCTCTGCCCCTCTTTTCCTCCTGCATATATAGTAGTGGGGGTGGGGAGTGGGGGTCCTGTTTCTAGGCCGCTCGCTTTATCTCTGAGCTCTGTTCCCTATCAGCTCTCCATGCATGGGTAAGTTTTTTTTGTTTTGTTTTGTTTTGTGTTGTGTTGTTTTTTAATCTTTCCTGTGCTTCAGTTTGATCTCTGTAAAATGGCAGTGTTAACCCAACATCAGAGGGTAGTCAAGGTTAAATGTGGTAATCCTACAAAGTGCTTAGAACCGTGCCTGGCGCATGTTAAGTACGTGTTGAATCTTAGCTATTATTATAATGACCTCTTTGTCCTTTACCATCAGTTCCTGTAAGTTTCTTGGAGTCAGGGACCCTCATTCATCTTGTTTCTTCACCAAGCTCACCCACCCAGCATGCTGTAGATGCAGAATGAGTGTTGTATGGTTGTTACGTTATTGGACTGATGCATCCCAGAGTTTTAGAAAAAAAAAGAACTGAGTAAATGGCACGTGTTTGTGAGAAACAGCTTGCTCCCTGTTTTAACCGAAGTCTCACCATCTTATCTTTTCTGTGGTCACCTTACCCAGGCGAAAATGGCACCTGGAAGGAAGTAGAGAAACTTCCTAGTGCTGACCCTATCGCGCAGCAACTGGATGCATTTTTATTTGAAATCCATGCCCTGTACTAGGTGCTGTGGTAGGCTCTCTGCATGCCTTATGTCATTTAATCCTCACGGTAACTATGAGAAGTTTCTTAGCACTCCCACTAAACAGGTAATCCGACTGTAGCACAGAAGAAGCAGATCAGACAAGGCAGAGCCAGTGGACCGTGTTGGACTGAGGACAGATGCTCTTACTGCCTCAGTCCTAAACCTTTGGGAAGTAGATGTACAGAGCAGTCAAGGACTCCCATACACCAGAGCTGTTTCTTCATAGCTGGTTGGCATACTCATGATCACCCTGAGAGTTTCCACAGCTTGAAGTGATCCTCTCACAAACTGGGACCTTTCCCTTCATAAAGATTAAGCAACATGTGGTATCTTTCTTGAAATACCTTTAATGACTATTACAACCATCTACATAGCTTTATGAGTATGTTGCAGAGGTAAAAATTGAACTAATCCTGTAACCTTTTGGATAGCACATACACGTAGCAGCAAGCTGTCAGCTCCTACTCACCAGGTCATTCAGCCGGATTAGCAAGGCAGGCGATTCAAACAGAAGGCAGTTCGTTAAACAAGCAGTGGGTTATTTTTCCCCCGTGGAATTTGTAAATTACTTGTGTGGATCTTTGTTTTGCTTTGGAATGTTAGGTAAAACCAACGCTTCGTTACGACTCTATAACAGAATACAGATAAGGGATAAAAATTACATCGATGTCATATCTGAAAATTAGATCATTAACTAGATGAACTGTTTAATGACTGAATTAGTGTTTAAATTTTTTATGAAGATAATTCCTGACCATGAACTTCAGACCCAGGGTCTTTTATAATGTCTTTGGGGCAAGCAACATTCAGTTTTAATAGAAGGAGCTGTAAACACTTGATAGGAAAAAGCTATCTTTTAGTAGTAATAGATTCAAATAGACAAGCAGGAGGCATGGACATATAAGTGATTCACAAAGAAAGTAATTTGGTATTCATAGAAAAGTATGAGTACTAACTCTTTTGGAAATGATAGACTGATCTTATTTCTTTTTAACAGCAGACTACTCTCAACTCTCTGCAGGGTATGATACTTTTGTAATTAAAACAAGAAACAAAGTAATTTAGACTCAATAGTTTTACAGCCTTTTAGAATGATACCATGTGTTTCTATGTTGATTAGAAGAGCCAGGAATGAGTTAATAGAAGTTACAGAAACCAATAAAATTAATAAGGTAAAAATGTCATCTTGTTACATTTACTAATAAAAATCTGAGACTGGGCAAAACTATAGGGATCAAGAACATATTAGGGCTTGGGATTGGGGAAGTAGTTGACTTAAAAGGAACTGCTAAAAGAAACTTTAGGGAGTGAGGGAATTATTTTGTATCCTGATTTTGGTGGCATTTATATGACTGCACTTGTTAAAATTCAGAGCTTGTACAGCCCCCAAAGAGCGAATTTTGCTACGTGTCAGTTTACAATTCCAGATTGTTTACCAAAAAACAGGAAGTGGGGGTGTTATTGGGCTAGCTTTCTGTTTCTGAGGGAAGTGATAAGAATGTTTTTAAAACCTCAAAGGTAATTTTTAACTATGCATATCTTTCAACTCACTACAGAAATAGACAAACTAGTCCATAGAACAAGAAGTAGAAAACAAAAGTAAAATATTAACTTTAGACAGTAAAGATTAAATATTAGTTATGGAACTACTAAATTTTCAGGGCCATAGAAGATTGGAATAGGTGTATTGCTGGATGTTGACAGTGTTATTAAAATGACAATACCCCCAAATTTGTCTGACTTTTAACTCCATCTGACATTTTGGGAAAATTGATCATGATATTCTGAAATAATGTACTCAGGAAAATACTGCAAAGTATTTTTAAAAAATAATTGCGAAAGAAGCTGTAGAGGATGGGAAAGGACAAGATCCATAAAAATAAAATATATTAGCTACACTAATTATAACATTGTGTTTTTGTAGCTGGAGTAGGTAATGTAGATCCATGGAATAGAATAGAAAGTCCAAAAAAATAAAACCAAGTCTGTTTAACCATTAGTAGTGATTAACCATTTGAGGTTAAAATACATCTCTACCTCATTCTTTATTCCCCAGTAAAATCTAGAAAAAAAATTTAAACAAATCCTCGAGAATACTGAACATATAGAGGTGATAGACATTGTCAAGCACATTAGCCACCCTGTCTATTGTAGTCTTAAGAACTTAACTGTTGTTCACTTTTGCCATTGAGGAAATGGGCCTGGACAAGTTATTTCACAGAACCGAAGTCTGCGTGATGCTAAATCGATAGAGCCCATGCTTTTAGTGAATAGAGTAGGGAAGGGCTGATGGATTTGATTGTATGCAGTCTTAAACTGGATGGCAAAAATCATAATACTGATACATTGACACAAACTCTTTGGAAGGTAGTTGAATATTATGTATCTAGGGCCTTTAAAAGAGCATGTTCTTTCTCTTAGCAATTCTATTTATGGGGGTGGGGATTGAACCAGACTGTGGAAATATTTGTATATGAAGATCAAAGTATTTACATTAGGCAGAATCAAGTTCTTTACGTCTTGACCAGTGGATTAGTTAAGATGATGATGCATTAATATGGTGACTGCTATGGGATCATAAAAAATGATTATGTACATTTTCATGGGGGGAAGTTCATATATGTATTATACAGTAACAATATATAGCATGGGTTTTATAAAGTACACTTAACCCTTGAATGATTTGGGGGTTAGAGACACTGACTCCCCATGCAGCTGAAAATCTGTGTGTAAATTTTGATTCCCTCAAAACTTAACTAATAACCTACTCTTGACCATAAGCCTTACTGAGAAATAGTCGATTAACACACATTTTATATGTTATGTATTTTATATACTGTATCCTTGCAATAAAATAAGCTAGAGAAAAGAAAGTGTTCATAGGGGAAAGATAATACATTTCAAATACTGTATTTATTTAAAAATCCATGTATGACTGGACCTACACAGTTCAAACCTGTGTTGTTCCAGGGTCAACTGTATGTATTTAGGTGCATGAATAAAATATTTACAGTAGCTAGGAGAGAATATAAATGGCTTCCTTGTTCCACTTTTTCTGCATAGAATGTAAAGTTACTGATGTTATTTAAAAGTGAAAATGATCTTAAATCCAGCAGTTCCACTTCAAGGTTTTTGCCCAGGAATGAGTCTGAGAATTTATTCACAAGAATGTACATAGATTGGAAATAACCTAAAAGCCCATTGTGGTGGATTAAATTATGGAATGGACTCCTGTGTCACCTTTAAAAAGATCACTTTCACATCTAATGAAAGAAAATTCTTAATGCTTTAAAATTTTACCATGTGGAAACATGGCAGAAGTTTAAAAAATAAAGTATATAAACACAGTTTAAAAAACACTTAAGAATGTACCTCAGCATTGACACCCCTTCTCTGAGGGTTTCTTTGTTTGTTTTACTTTTTAATGGTTTGTTTTACTGTAAGTTAAGCAGCTGTACTGACAAAGGAGTGCTGATCTCTGGCTTGGTGAGGTCTAAGGTGTCCAGAGTCTGAAAACATTGACTAGAGTCAATCGCTTCCAGTGACTGGGAGCCAAGTTTTCTGCTTACGAAGCTTTGGGAGTAGCTTTTTCATCTTAAAAGTGATCAGGGTCCAGGTGTTGTCATCTTGCATGCCTTCTGCTCTGATGCCTCCCAGTTCTACTGTGCCCTGTATGTTTCTCACTCAGAAGTAGTGGGGGAGAGAGTGGCTCATTCTTTGCGGAGCACTGCCCTCCCCACATGGATAGAAAACAAAACCAACACTCCTGTTTTGAGGCTTCTGCCAACTACTTCCATGAAAGATGGTGCCTAACTGGCAGCTTAAGTTTGCTACATAGAGAGGGCAGGGACTGTAGGAAACAACTGCTCTATCCAGTGATGTGAAGGGTGAGTCCAGTGATCCCAAACATGCAGGTCTGAGAGGTAGCTGCTTGTGGGCAACCCATTCAAAGATATTTTTAAGCACTTTCATAAGCCAAGTAAAATAATCTGGACCAGATTCAACACCATAGATGACCAGTTTTCAACCTTTTAGCTTAACCAGTCCATCTACCCTTCTAATCTGTCATCGTCTGTATTTCTTGGTTACTCATCCACATTTCATCCAGGACTTTTTACATGTACAGTTCATAGTCTTCCTGTCAAGTCTTCACCCTATTTCAATCCTGGATGCTCGTCCTGCTAGGGAATCCCTGGAGTTATTAATTGGTGCAATTAATATTTCGTGATCTTCATTTTGAGAGTCTTAGCCTATTTCTTGCTAATTTCCCTATAATTTTTGTGAAGATTCGGTTTCTGGAACATAGGAGGCATTTAGTACATATGGGCCATTTTTATTCCAGCCATTACTCTCCTTGTGCCGCTTGTTGCCAGCACTTAAGGAAAAAGTAAAGGTTATGTGGTTATCTTCAGGCTACATATGCAACTCCATCAGGATGTACAGCCACCGTTCCCAGGTCAGAGGAGGTGAAGTTAGGCCAGCAGGTGCCATCTGTTCGTGGCTCATCACAGAGACTGCTCCATTTTTAATTCCTCCACCCCCAAACTAGAAGTCACCACAGTGTTTGTAGTTGATTTTCCTTTCTCTTGAAAGTTCGTTGGTTTTCTTGCTCTGTCTCTGGGGACTCTGCCTCCTCAGTGGTTGTCCTTCAGTTTTTGCTGCTTAGGGGCTATGAGGTTCTCCATGTCTTACCTGACCCTCATTTCAGTGCCAAGGTGGCATTGTCAATCCCTAAATGGACCTCTTTACTTAGAACACTTGTCCAAACCAACCATTTTCATGGATTTTCCCTCCAAACCCTGTGTGAAGAAGGTATTGAGAGTGGGGAGGTAGAAGTTCTCACTTTGTATTCCTTTAACAAAATCGAAGAACGCTTGATACTTTAGTGGCCTTAGAGCTGCGGAAAGTTCCTTAGATAAGAGCCGTGTCTAGAAGAGAAAATATGCACCACCTAGCCCACTTTGCAATGTTAGGAGTTTGTCCATTTTTCTCTAAGCTGAGTGGCTCACAAAGGTCCGAGTGTTATTGTCACCTAGGGCTCAACTTTACACTGATTTATTGGGGGCAGGGGGACAGATTTGTCATAGGGGAAGCTTGTAGTGCCCCTCAGGTGGCTCTGACAGTGAAGCCAGGTATGGGAACATAGAAGTGAACTTCTGATTAAAAATAAACAGAAAAATCAGTGTGCCCCTTTTAGATTACTATGACTTTGTTCTTGAATAGTTCTTTTGCAATTAAATTGTTCCTCTTGCTGACCTTGGACTATAGTCTTTATGATAAACATCTCTGTACCTCACTCTTATCGTCAAACTGGAAAAACTATGAGCAAAGATGAGAGATACTAATTCTGAGGAATAGCTGGGTTTATAATCTTGAGTATAATTACAGAATTTATTTTTGTTTCTCTGTGATACCTGAAATAGCCAAGATACAATTGGACTAAAGAGCTTATTGAATGACTATAGTATCAGATAATGATAGCATTCTGCTCTTGGTGCATCTCAGAAATGAGAATACGTATTAGTGAGAATTTTGAGAATATAACTATTTTGGCTTCTGTGCTACCGTTATATTCATTGTTGATTTTTATTTGCTAAAATGAAGTCCTAGTACAGAGATGTGGCGTTATATAACAAAAGAATCCTTGTTTGGATTTTTAATTCCTTCCGTCAAAGCTCAATACTCAGTCTTGTTTTTATCTTCTCTCCCGCTCTCACCTCTCCCCATAGGATGTTGCTGCAGAGTGTGAAGTCAAATGCATGCCAACCTTCCAGTTTTTTAAAAATGGGAAAAAGGTAGGTACTTCTGACCTTGGAGAAAACTGAGTAATAGGAAAACATGCTATAAAATGAAGAAACTCAAGTGTCTTATTCCTTCATACTGAGAAGCATACCTCTCCATTGTCTACTTTTAAGACAATTATAAGATTTTAATTCTCCCTTGCCCTCATTCTGTGATCATGTCTTATGGACAAAATAAGGATATAATGCTGCCATCTAATGTCAATTTAATATTCTCTTAACAGGTGGGTGAATTCTCTGGAGCTAATAAGGAAAAACTTGAATCTACCATCAATGAATACATCTAATTATTCTGAAAACATAACCAGCCATCGGCTCTTTGAATCTTGTAATTTTTTTTTAATTTACAAAAAGGAAAGACTATACTCAACTCCCATCTGGTTACAAATGAGAATAAAATATTAATTCTACCCTTTTTAAAACTGCCTGGTGTCTTTGACTAGCTTTCAGAATAAATGAAAGGTGGCCATTAGATGATATTTAGTGTCTTGATTATTTTCATATGTCTTGATCACTTTTTAATAATTTTAGGTCACTTTTTTCTAGTATTACTGTCAGCGTATTTCTAGGAAAATCTTGTTGGAGCAATGCAGATAATAGATAAGGGTTAAAAAAATAGAATTTTAACACTAATGAACAGAGAAAAGCGTTTTCTCTGTTCTAGCAGGCAAATCTCCTGTGCTCTCTGAACGATCAGCATGATAAAAACTGATGTCCACCCAGGATACAGTTGTTTCTCTAGTTCAAGATTCCTGTCCCGAAGGTTCCAATGAGCTTCTAATTTTGCTCATGGAAAGTGAGTCCTATTACATCAATTAGTAATTCTTTATGATTGACTCACAAGGGAATTCCTGAAAACATTATCATCAAAATTTTGACTCCCTTCTCTTAAAGTATCTAAGAAACTGGTTTTATAGATGGAAGTTTCAACCTGAGGGGTAAAGGGTATAGAAGTTACTAGTTATTTCATTCAAAGAACATTAAATGTTTGCTGTGTCTAAAACACAAAGTGCTGGAAGAATGCTTGAAGTTTTTAAATGTGTATTACAAAAGTCAGAATTAATCACATACCCCACATCATCTTTATATTAATCTGTACCCCCAAAAAAGGGTAGATACTATAAACCCCATTTTCCAGTGAGAAATCAGGCAAAGGTTAAGTAATTTCCCCAGCATCATACTAGTCTGAGGATCTGAGATTAAAACCTTAAGGAGTGTGGAGACCAAGTGCTTGGTGCTCTACTGTGTTACACTTCCTCTCATTTACTATTTAGTCTGACTAAATAGTAAAATGATGGGCCCTTTTCTGTGTTCCTTTCCTCATCTAAAATTTGGGCGCAGAACTTCAAATGATTTTTTCAAAATGTTAATTGAATGCCCATTCTGTGCAAAGCAAGGGATATAGTTGTGCATGAGACACTCTTCTCAGAGATCACATTCTGAAAAGGGAGGCGAACTGGCAAATGATAGAATGAAGAATATTCTACAGAACCAAAACAAACACATGGAGTGGTTGGGGTAGGCTTCTGTGAGGAGATCACACTGAGACCTGATTAGTGAAATGGACTCTGACCTGTAAAGTTAAAGCAGAGAAAAATGACACAAAGTCAGGAAGGAGCTGGTACATTTTATCAGAAGCACAAGAAAAAGCTGGATAGAGTGGCAGCGACTGGTCATCGAAGGCCTTCCTTGTTCTAGGTGCAAAGGTAGGCCCTTCAAGGGTAGGCCAGAAGTGCTCTGGCCATAAGAGTTCATTTTGGCAGCTGTATGGAAAATGAGTGGGGCAAGGAGACTAAGAACCAGAATGTCATGCTTTTGCAGCTACCTAGGCAGAGATAATGATAGCTGTGATTGGGGGAAGCCAGGGAGGTGGTAGAGATGGAGTGTGTACAGACTTGATAACATTTTGGAAGGAGCATCCAAGAACTTCTGGGCGTAGAATTCTAGAGTAAATCCCAGGTTTTTGGTTTGAGCAAATTGGTAGTTGGGGTACCATGATGAGGACTGGAGGGAGCAGGTCAGGTTCTCTCCATACATGTGAACAAAGATATTTCAGTGGTGTGCCTTTAAATGAAGACGTCCTGTAGGCTATTGGGTACGAGTCTGGAATGCAAAAGATTGGTCTGGACTGGGCTAGGACTTTGGCAGATATTGTCGTGGAGTTGGCAGTTAAAAACAGGAATAGATGAGATCACCCAGGAAGAGAGTTTTAGAGTGAAGAGGGCCAAAGACAGGCTGATGAACTTCCAATATTTAGAAACCAAGTAATACAGGAACAAGGAAAACTAGAACACTCAGAGGAAACAAGAAAAGGGTTTTGTCCCAGAAGTAAAGAGATTTCAAAGAGGAAGGAGTGTCAACCATCAAATGTTGACAGGCTAAGAAAGATGGCAGGAAAACAAAACGGAGGTTGTGACTGTGACCAAAAATTCCTGTGGAATGATAGGGATGTAGGCTAGATTGGTGGAACCAAAGAATGACCAGAAATGACCTGGCAGTCTACGTTTCTCATATCTATCCTAAAGAAAGTAACAATTGTGAAGAAAAATGTCCAGGGATCATTGTTGCAGCATTGTCTATAGCAGCACAAAATCGCATCTCCATCAACAGAGAAATGGTTAGATTCAACATGATAAATCTTTTCTAGGTAATATAGACTAAGAAGTTACTACTGAAATAGAATCTCAAAGTCACTAAGTAAAATGAAGCAAGTTGCAGAGTATTAATACTGATCGGTAAGATTCCATTTGTATAAAACACAAGGCTTGCTGGATGTCTCTAGGTAAATCTGCATGTAAATTAACAGGAAAATATCTCCAAGGAAACACTTCTAACTAATTATAGCAGTGATTCTGGAGAGAAAGGTAGAGAGATTGGTGATTTTTAGTTTTATCTGTAAATGTTTTAAAGAAGCGATAGAATGTAAAGAAGAGGAAACAGGCTCTGTAGAACCCATGAGAAATTTTGCTGAGAGATGGCATTAAGAGGCATTCTGTGTGTAAGATGGGTGGGTTTGCTAGCATGCAAATAGGAATGATACATAGGTAGAGATTGATTTCTCAGGAAAAAGGATACCTGAAAAAGAAAATTTCTTGTGTAGTCAAGAATGAGATTCAGAGCACAGTGGGAAAGTCTTTGATGGGAGAAAAGTAATTTCCTCCACCATAACCAGTGGAATAAAGATACGGGCATGAGCACCTAAATATATAAAGCACATTAACAGATCTAAAGGGAGAAATAGCATACAATAATAGTAGGGAACTGTAATACCCCATTTGCATCAATGGATAGGTCATCCAGACAGGAAAATCAATAAGGAAACATCTGCCTTAAATGACAAATTAGACCAGATAGCCTTAACAGATAAATAGAACATTCTATCTAAAAGCAACAATATATGTTCTTCAAGTGCACATGTACCATCTCCAAGATAGATAATGTTAGGCCACAAAACAAATCTTAACAAATATTAAAAGACTGAAATCATATCAAGCATATTAAGCATCTTTTTCAACCACAACAGTGTGACACTAGAAATCAATTACAAGAAAACTAGAAAATTCACAAATATATGGAGATTAAATAACATACTATCCAATAATGACTGGTTCAACAAAGAAATCAAAAGGTATCAAAAAAATACCTTGAGACGAATGAAAATGGAAATACAACATACCAAAACTTACAGGATGCAGCAGAACCAGAGAGGAGTTCTAAGGAGGAAGTTCATAGCAATAAATGCCTAACTCAAGAAAAAAAATCTCAAAACAACCTAACTTTACACTTCAAGGAACTAGAAAAAGAACAAATGAAGCCCAAAGTTAGAAAGAAGGAAAGTCAGAAGACAGAAATAGTTGAAATTGAGAGACTAAAAAGACAATGGAAAAGATCAATGAAACCAGGAGTTGGTTCTTTAGAAGAGATAAACAAAATTGGCAAACCTTTAACTAGACTCAAAAAGCAAACTCAAAATCAGAAATGAAAGAAGGGACATTATAGCTAATACCACAGAAATACAAAAAGAACCTAAAAGAAATGGCTAAGTTTCTAGAGACATACAACCTTCTAAGACCGAATCATGAAAAAATAGAAAATCTGAACAGATTACTTGTAAAGAGATTAAATCAGTAATCAAAAACCTCCCAACAATAAAAGTCCAGAAACAGATGCCTTCACTGGTGAATACCAAACGTTCAAAGAATCCTTCTCAAACCATAAGAAGTACGAATTGCCAATTATAAAAATAGTCACAACGATATAAAATACAGCACAGGGAATATAGTCAGCAACACAGTACTATGTATGGTGCCTGATGAGTACTAGAGTTATTTGGATGATCACACTGTAAGGTATATAAATGTCTGATCACTACTTTGTACACTTGAAACTAATACGTCAACTGTAATTGAAAATTTAAAACAACAACAATCCTACCAATTATTCTCAAGCTCTTCCAAAAATAGAACAGGAAAACATTTCCAAACTCATTTTACGAGATCAGTAGTTACCTTGATACCAAAACCAGAAAAGGACACCACAAGAAAAGTAAAGGCCAATATCCCTGATTAACACAGATGCAAAAATCCTCAACAAAATATTAGCAAATAATTCAACAATAATTTAAGAGGATCATACACCATGATCAAGTGGAATTTATTCCAGGAATACAAGGATAGTTCAACATCTGCAAATCAATGTGATGCACCACATGAACAAAATGAAGGATAAAAGTTATGATTATTTCAATAGTTGCGGAAAAAGCATTTAACAAAATTCACCATCCATTTATGATAAAAACTCTCCATTAAGTGGGTCTAGAGAGAACATATCTCAATATAATAAAGACCATATATGACAGGGCAACAGATATGTTCAACAGTAAAAAGCTAAAAGCTTTTCCTCTAAGATCAGGAAGAAGACAAGGATGCCCATTCTCACTATTTTTATTCACCATAATACTGAAAATTCTAGCCAAAGCAAATAGACAACAAAAAGAAAGGAAAAGCATCCAAAAGAAATTAAAAGAAAATTTAATTTCCATTTCTTTTAAAATGGAAAGAAATTAAAATGTTACTATTTGCAAATGACATGATATTACATGTAGAAAACCCCAAAAAACTATTAGAATAAGTGAATTCATTGAAGTTTCAGGATACAAAGTCAATATACAGAAATCTGTTGTACTTCTCTACACTAATAAACTATCAGAAAAAGAAATTAAACATTTATAGTTTCATCAAAAAGAAATATCTAGGAAATTTAACCAAGGAGGTAAGAAGACACTGAAGACTATAAGACATGATGAGAGAAATGAAAATGACAATAAATGAAAAGATATTCTGTGCTCGTGGATTGGAAGAGTATTGTTTAAATGTCCATATTGCCCAAAACAATCTGCAGATTCAATGCAATCTATCGAAATTCCAATGGTATTTTTTTCCTCAAGGAAATAGAACAATCCTAAAATTTGTATGAAACCACAGATGACCCCAAATAGCCAGAGCAATCTTGAGAAATAAGACCAAAGCTGTAAGGGTCATATTTCCTGATTTCAAAGTACATTACAAAGCTATAGCAATGAAACAGTATGGTAAAGGCATAGAAACAGACACATCGATCAACTGAACAGAAATAGGGAGCTCAGAAATAAATATGCATGCAGATTTAAACCAGACTGTGGGGTGGGGGATAGGAAAATGGAATTTCCATCTGATGGTTTCTATTTTCTAAGATAAAAATGGGAGGAGAGCAAGTAGACAATATTGAGAAGGTATGAAATAGTAATCTGGAATGTGAAAGCAGAACTTGGTTTCAGGGCAGGACTAAATGCTCAAAGTTTGTTAGAACTTCAGAACCATGTTCTGTGCTTCTCCAGCCACATTCAGCGGCTTCAGTGCAGGCAATCAAAGGTGGAAGCAGAACTGGGTCAGTGAGCATAGGACTGGGTCTTAGGAGGCAACTCCAGTAAAGGGAGGATATAAAAGAGTTGACGGCATGTTCAAAGGACTGGTTACACTGATGCAGTATAGAATCAAGGCTGGATGAGTAGAGAAGCAAATCCAGGAAAAGGCTGGTCGAGATAGAGAAAAGAGATGAAGTCTGGAGACCAGAGGTCTCGACAAGATCAAAGAAATGTGGCAGTGGGAGTGAATGAGCAAGCCAGCTAAAAAGATAAATGATAGGCAGAGTGGAATTTAAAACAGGTTTTAGAGGTAGCAGTTTCCAGGGAAACCAAGGACTAAGGTGACAGTGAAAAGATGAAGTAGGGTAGAGGAAGATGGTTGGAACTCAGCAGGTCAAGGATCTGAGACCAGGGATTAGATGGGTTTCTGAGAAAGAAAATGAGAATAGGGATAGAAAGAGCCTTTGAAGTGAACCAACTTTGGTAAATGAGAGGGTTGATAGACAACAGAGAGTCGTGATAAGGCAAGAAGTTAGTATAACAGCATAAATGAGTTTCACAGAAGATTTTTCAGGAAGAAGTGATTTGTAAGGGGCATTGGAGGGCAAGCAAAAAACCTGATGACCTCCTGACTCTGGGATATGTGGAATGTAAAAGATTGAGGAAGGGGAACCCTTAGGAGATTTCTGTTAAGGGAGGAGATGTTCCATGAACATACTGGTGATACAGAGAGATTCCTGATGTAGATTCCAGCAGGTAACATGAAAAGGACTGGGAGGGAGGGAGGAAGGATGGTATGAGGCCGAATTTGGTCAGATTAAGGGTTTGGCTCTCAATCTTGGCAGCACATTAGAATCAATTAGAGAGCTTTAAAATAAAAATGATGTTAGGGTTCCACCCCCCAGAGGTTGTCTTAACTGGTCTTGGGTAGTGCCCGGACACCAGATGATCACATGTAAAGCCCAGGTTGAGAACCACTCATTTAGGGGATGATAATATATGGCGAGGGGGTAATGGGTTACTGGTTGAAGGTTGGACTTCTGGCAGCAATTGTGGCCAACAGGGCTTTGAAGCATAACAGAATTCATTCTGATAGTTTCTTAGAATGAGACAAATGTATAAATTGTTCCCGAAGATGGTTAACAACACTGTCTTTTTTTTCACTTCAGAAGCATTTTAGGAAATGAATGTAAATATCATGGTCTTTCTTCTCTCCATTCATGTAAATTTTATAGCTCTTTCCTGCCAACCTCCATCAAACAAAACTTCAAGTTGCTCTACTTGGTCGCTTTACTATAGACCAAGTGTTTAGAGTAGAGGTTTCAAGACTTGAAGAATACATTGTTAGGCATTTAAAATATTAAATATGCTAGAGTTAACTAAAGACTATAAAAATCAGTAACATTGGAATGGGACAATTGAATGTCCCATAAAATTCTATTGTCCCCATGGTGGATTATTAATAAGTTTAGAAGTAATGGTGAGCATTTTTCACTTCTTATTATCAAATTCACAATAATGAAGATGAATACAGGAGTTACAGTTCCATAAGATATAGAATAACAGGAGTAATGAAAAGTAGTCAGATATGTTAGTACATAGATATACTATATAGTTTAACACACTACTCTAGAGTTGGCCATAGTCTAGCAAAGAAGAAAGATGTCAGAACAACTAACATATGATTTGATTAAGTCTTCAAGGTCTCTGGGAATAAAAGAGTAATTATTCTGTCTAGGAATTCAGAAACACCTTTACAAAGGTAATGGTATTTGATCAAGCCTAAAGAAAAGAAAATAAATAAGGCATTCCAGAAGAAGCATGAGCTTAATCACACAGTGGCATCTTTGGAGAAATGCAAAGAATCAACAGCTAGAATTTGGAGCCAAGCAACAGATAAAGCTGCAAGGGAAAGGCAGGGACCTCAAATGCCTTTGAGATAATTTGGCCTCTAGATACCTGTTTTGCAATGTTTATGTCATGATATAGAAAGAAAATATTTGAGTAGCCCACTGGGTTAAAATAGAAAGGATTTGGAGACAGCTATATGTGGCTTAGTAAAACACTAATGTTTTTATTTTAAATAATTTTAGTACAAAAACTAAAGAGAAACTACTAGGGAAGATATATAATTTGTGTATAATTTCTACAGAAACATTCTCATTTTTTAATGTGAAACTTCAAGCTCATTGCCACAAATAAAACCTAAAAGATTTAATTGTGAAACACAGTATATATAAAATACATGCAAATTTAAGTGGAATAATAATAAATGTATTAAATTATTCTGTGATCTGCTTCTTGTCCTCATCTTCATACTGGTGAATGTCATCCATGTTAATATACACAGTTGTGGTTCATTTATCTTCCTGGCTATAGAGTATTCCATTATATGGATACTCCATAATTGGTTCATCCTACTGGTTTTGAATTAGAATTAGTCTGTTTTTGTTCACAAATAATGTTGCTATGAACATTCAGCCATGAAAGAGGTTCTTTAAGGTATATGCTTGGAGTGGGATCACTGGGTCATAGAGCAGTGCTTCTCAAACATTAGTGTATACATGAAGTCACCTGGAGGTCTTAAGGTGCCAGTTCTGAATCAGCAGGTCTGAGGCAGATTCTGAGAATCTGCAGTTTTAAACTCAGGTGATAACTATGCTGCTGGTCCATGGACCACAGAGTATGAATTTGCTCGATCTTATTAGATAATGCCAATTTCACCAGGTACTTATGGAAATAAGAGTTTGTTACTCCACAAACTCAACAACACTTAGCATTATCAAACTTTTAAATTCAAATGAAATCCAGTGAGTGGACATGTAACCAGATTTTGTTGTATTGCATTTCTGTGATTACTAATGACGTTGGGCATTTTAATACACTTATTGGCTTCTCAGATTTTCTCTTTCGTGAAGCACCTGTTCAAGTCTTTTTCTCTATTCTTCCATTGATTGTCTTTTCTTATTGATTTTTCAGCATTCTTTATCCATTCTGGATATTAGCCTTTAATTTTACACTGCAAACATATTTTCTAGCTTGTGGCCTATCATTTCACCTATTTTGTGGAGTTTTTGAGTAGACAAAAGTTTATAATTTTGATATCATTAAAAACTTGAAGTCAGGTAAATAATTGTCTTTAGCACCTGTGAACTTTTTTAATGGGTTATGCTACACACAATTCCTCATTAATTTTTTTCTTCATATTATAGCTAGTAACCATCAATAAGAATCTCCAAACTGTAATCCCACAAGTTACACAACCTTTAAGCAATTTAACCACCAGCGTTTGAAATGATACCCAATGGAAACAACAGTTCTTCCTTTTTTACTGCCCTATTCAGTGTTGAAACATGGTAATGCCAATAGATTTCAAATCCAATTTCATGCCTTGGAAGTGAATCTTTTAAGGTGATAATGCTACTAGTTTTCAGAATACATATGCACTGTTGGAGTAGTCACACTGTAACCATGCACATCAGTGACAACTGGGCAAAAGAATGAAATATACTTAAAGACAGAGATTTGGGGGCCACTGCTTGTAGCCAGTCCTCTTAGCCACCCCAGCCCGCATCATCTTCCCTTCCCTCTCCGGCCATACCTTGGGGTTGAGCTTCCTGGACAACTGGACCTCATTCTCTTGCATCTCTCTGGGCGGTGGAGAACACAGGGTTGAGGAGAGGAGAAACAAACTCCACTGAGCTTGAGCTACCATCCAAAAAGCTCCAGGAGAGGCTACTTATAGCTGGAGCCCAGGGACCCAGCAGCAGCCTGATTACCGTCAGATCAGTGTTCTGTGCCACACCTGCAGTCTGCTTGCCTTCTCTCTGTTACAGGCTGGGAAAGTTCCAGGGAAGAAGAAATCTTAGAATGCTTTAAGGCAGGGTAAGAAAGACCATGGGCGGCAGTGGGTGGATTAAAACAGTCATTATCCTGGCTGCAGTCAAATCTACTGGGTTTGCTCTAAAATTATACTGGTAGCTGGGGCCCCAGTCCTAGAGAACCTGATTTAATTGGTCACAGGCAAGGCACAGGCATCAGTAAATATTTAAAAGTTCTCCGGGTTATATAAGTATGCAGTTGGTAAGGAGAATCACTAAATTTTATGCCTCAGAGCTGGAAATCAGTGGGGAGTCTATATAATGAGAAACAAGAAGACCTGAACTGTTACTGAGGAGTTGAAGAAGAAGTCCTGGTATAAACCAGCATTTCTTAGAGTATGGACCTGAAAACCTCTAACAAATGCAGATTCCTAGGCATCTAGGGGTGGAACCCAGTGACCTGCATTTTTAAATAAATTCTCTTGAGGTGATTTTTAGAACATTGAAGTTTGAGAAGTGATGGATATTTTGGAGGTAGAATGAACCTAAAGGAATCTCTCATTCCCTACAGGTATTAATATAAAGATTAAAAAATTGACTTTAAGAATTCACCAGAGTGAATACTCACAAAGATATATGTGCATATATTCACCAAAAGGCAAGCATCAGAATGAGCCTCAGTAAAACCAGTAAAAGAACATACCAGGCCACCTTCAAAGAATTCATACACTGCTGTTCTTGTAAGCCTCAGTTTGGAGCTTGTTTGTGTCTCAGCGATAGATAACTGGTACAAGCTGGGACACATTTGGCTGCTGATGAAGGAGTTGGGTGTTGTTACTCTAAAGTGCAGGAAAGAAATGAGTGGGAGAAGCAACAAGTAAGAGAAAAAAAAACTGTCAACTCTTCTCAGCCTGGAGGCAGTTGGTTCTTGCACCACATCGTATCCTTTTTTGTATTGCTAGAGACTTCTTAACAATCTGTGTCCAAGTTCTCAGTCCTGAGATACTCACTAATGAGTGTAGTGTTTGCAACAGTTGCACATGGCAACCAAGGAACATTTTACAATATTACAGACTTCATCTCACTCTTGAATTTGTATAGAAATATATAGGTCTAGATATAACAGATGAAATGTGATACTAATCATAATTCTTTACATTGACAAGTAGATGAACATTGAATACTAGAACTGAGTAGTTTTATTGTTTATCAAAATAAGGTTTAATCAATTTTCACAAATTATGTAAAAATTTTGGCTCCATTGAATAATCTCTATGTTTTTATCCCTTAATTTCTGGGGCAATTTTGAATATTTATAGAGTAAAATAAGTTTTGAAAACATATTCTAATTTTATTAATTTTCTAACTTTCAATTTACATTTTTAGATTAAAATATATTCAAATTTTGAATATTTTAAAACAACCACATCATTTTTAATTCTTTGGATTATTGAAATGTTTACAAATTAAGATCATAATAGAAATAATGACAGAAGAAAACGTAAAAGGGACAAGTAGGAAAAAACTGAAAGGGACAAAAAGAAAAATTCCAATAAGAAGGCTGCTTAAATTTTTAAAAACTGGCAACAATGAAAATTAAAACTCTTTTGAGCATAATCCATGAAAAGTTCTGAAATAAGACATTATAAATTATTTATTAGTTAAGATTTAATTACTCATGAAAATAATGGAAATGAATAAAATAATTATTCTTAATCAAACCCACACCCTGAACTTCAAGTCAGATTAAATTCTTTCAACTTCACATTACTTGATAAATGATTCTTTAGCTATTAATTAAAACACTGAGATGGAAAAGAGAATTGCTGATGTCAAACGCATAATTCAGAGATAACAAATGTAACTGGGCTGTGCCTTGCAAGATAAAGAAAATTATATTTATGAAACCAGTAAATTTATCAAAAAGGACAAAAACCTCTGGACTGTTACTGTGTTTGTTGGATAAGGAAACTAGAAAGAGACTCTAACCCTTTCGATAGCATGAGATTATTTCTAGCAAACACAAATGTGCTTCTAATTAATGGTATAAACAAAACAGGGGCTATGTAATAAAACTGACAAGCTCGGGAGGGCCACATGACAAGCTCAGTGACTGAAATTAACCACACAGGATAGTCTGATCATAAATTCCTAAGTGGGCAGGCCATGGCGGGTGGTCACGTCCCAGGCCTATAGCTTCCTTGGCAAAGGTCAGTCTTTATCAGAAGTGAGCCTGGTCCATAGTTCTTATGCATCTAGAATAATATACCTTTGAAATGTCAGAGTGATTTTCTTTCTAGACCCCTCAAAGGCACGATGCTGGCACCAGAGCAAGAGACCGTAGAACCCCTCATTGTTATCTTGCTCCCCGAATCCCATCACTGTGTGCTGTAAATGTTCATTAGTAACTGTCCTGTAACCACTGATGTAAAAGAGGTCTGTGATTCTCCATTTTGTTTTTTATCTAATCCAAGAGATCTCCCCACTTTGCTGTCTCCTGCCTCCTTAAGCTACCACCAATGAATGTCATGTAACCCTCCTTACATCTCCCACTTTGACTCCAATGTATAAAATAAGCTGCGAAACTGCCATTCTCAGGAGTATTTTCTCAATCCGTTGATATCGTGTTACCAGGCATGTCAAAATCTGACTCAAATAAACTCCTATAAAACTTTTCTCTACGTTTTCATAACTTTCTTTCATCGACAGAGGTAATGATTTTCCATTGGATAAGCCTGGTAGAAAACATAGTATTTCATTAAACACCAAGTCTTTCAAACAGAGTGTCTTTTTATTCTGATGTTTTAACATCTGAGGCCTTACTGACCCTAGAGGGGTCATATCCACCAAAACACAAAAATGCCCATTAGAAGATCAGAAAGGGCCAAATTAAATGTGAAAACTCAACAGGAAAATTATGCCAAATTGAAGAACTCTCACCTGGCTAGTTCACCTGGGTGATTTTTGTACGCCCAGGAGGGACCATTAACAAAACCTCGGGGGCTCCCAAAGATATTGTCCAAAAAATATAGGTGCAGTGGGAATCTTTGCTAAAAACAGAAGCAGAGAGCCATACGACTTTCAGTAAACTTCCCTGACACTTAGCACACATATCTAGATCTGTGTACAAATTAACAAACAATTCAGATGCTCACGGTGTGGGTAAACAAACAGCAGAGGCCTGCACCTCGGACAGTACAGTCTAAAACAGAAGCTTATAGCCTGGGTAACAAACAAGACAGGGCAACATTTTTTACAGGTCTTATAGCTGTAGATAAGTCCATTCAAACATCTGTAAAATTAGGTTCGCTGTTCTTCCCTGAATCTGTATGACTGGTCCAGAGTTCGGGTAGCAGTGCAGAGGGTCCAGGCCATAACTGTTATGATGGGGCAGAGAACTCAGAGCTGGACCATCTGGGAAGACAAACCTGACCTGGATCCCATCTCCTGCCCCACCCCCACTCACTAGCACTCCCTTTGCAAACAAACATGCCAGGACCGTGAACAGAAATGGTGTCCCCCAAACTAGGTAGTTTCATATTAATGTACAGATGCCCAGGCCCCCTCCTCTGTGATCTGGAGAAAATTGGTGTGGAAGTCCCAGCATAAGTAACTTTACGAAGTGACTCAAGTGTTTCTGAATATGCCATCAGCGTTGAGGACTCTGGAACTCATTTACACACCTTAGGGCAGTAGTCACCTGACTTTGGGTAAAACGAAAATGATCCCCAGGAATGTGGTCCTAATCACAGGCAGGCTTTCCAGTCCATGATCAGATTCAGAGAGAATTAAAGGGAAACTTAAAGATTGTGGGGCAAGGAATCAAACTGTTCCTAGACAAGTGATTTTGAAAACTCATACAAAAACTTATTGGATAAACTGATTAAAGTCATTTAACCTAGTTATTTTTAAAAGAGGGGTTTGCTATGATAAAAAGTGGTAGAACATCTAATCTCATATCTCCATTTAAACTCAGGGTTCAGTACCACATGTGGGTTATGGGGTAGTGGGAAGTCTGATATTGCAAGGTCTAACAGCAGAAAAAAGTGGTTTCTAATTCTGTACTGCTAGTTATTAGCTGCAGGACCTTGGGTAAGTAACTCAACCTCTCTGCGTCCCGAAAATAGAGATACTAATACTTGTTTCTCAGAAGACTTGCTAGGATGAAGTGGGATGGCATATTAAATCATCTTTGTTGGGCTTTTTAACACACACTACCTGGGGTAACTCAGGGTTTGAGGTAAAAACGTTCACGGAAGCCAGTGGTCGCAAGCCCCACCTGGACTTACCAAGGGCTACTGCAACATCTTCGGAATAGGAGGCAGCAGTAGCAGGCATTTTTCACTCTGATGCTCCACCATCATGGTTCAAATACTTTCTGTCTCTTTTCTTTGTGGATTAATTAGTTCTGTCTTGCTGTCTTTTGAAGGCTAACTAGCTGGGCCTATTATATCACTCTCCTGTATGCAGAGCCCTATTTAGTAAAGTTTCCACCCCAGCCTACTTCTCAGGCCACTGACTAGCCATCAGTGGTGCCCAGGGAGGGTGGTGAGGTCACATGGTACGAAGTATGCATAAAGAAGACCTCTGAAAGCATGTTGGGCACGTGGGGTCCTGGAGCAGGCAGGAGTTTTGTGTGGCCTGTCTAGCACTATGCTGGGATCTCAACCAGTAGGAGCTCATAAAATAGCTTCTGAAACATGGAAAACACTCCATCTTAGTTGTTTATATGTCTATGACTCAAAGTCCCCACTAGAGGGCAGGAAATTTTAATTTAAGATCGAGGTTTTTTTTAACAGGTGAATAAACTGGATAAATTATAATAGTTATTGCAATAATGAATAATCATAGATAATTTTGGTTACACATTTTCTAAGGGCTCAGAATTCTCCTAAACACTTTATATGAATTATTTCATTTAAGTTATTTATCATAATCTCTTCATTTAGTTGATGTCATAAATTTTAATTATGCAATTGTTAGTTAACTTGTTTTTCATTTCTGTCCCACCACTGAACTCCCATGCAAATAATCTCTGCTTAATGTACTGTTCTATCCTAATTGGTGAATCTGGATCATTGTAGTAGCTGAATAAGTTCTTATTGAAAGAATAAATGCTGAACAAATTGAATTTTCACCTCAAAAACGAAAAGGTGGGGGCTGTTATTATCATAGCACATTATGTTTTATTGTTAGTAAAATTGTTTTAAAATTTGTGATAATCTCTTTTGAAGTATTTGAAGTTAATTATTAGGTAGTTGCCTCATAGTGTTCTTTCAATAACTTTTATATGCTTTATTTTGGGAGGAAAAAAAAATGTTCTTTTACAAAGAATGATAGGCATTGCCAAAACTAAAATAAGTAAAATCCCCCTTTTGAAGACTCATACTAATAACTTATATCAATTAAAGATTATTAATTATTTGGGCCAATTTGTGAATCTGCATTCAAAATAAGCTCCTGCCAGGCACTGGTTTAAGGATACTGCACCCTTACAAAAGTGCTGTTATTAGTTCCATTTAGCAGATGGAAAAACCAAGATGTTTTTATGCCAAGAAACTTGTCCAAGATTTCACAACTAGTAAGTGGCAGAGCCAGGATTCAAACTCAAGTGTCTTGGCTTCAGACTCCAGGCATAAATATAATCATTATACTGCCTCCAAAATTCACTTACTGATTTTATATAATTATTACATAAAGTAGTAATAATTTTGACAGGCCACAGCAAAACAAATTTGAGAGAATGTTTATACATTTTTCACAATGGACTTTTAATGTACTTTAATAGTAGAGTTGAGAAGAAGTATAAAATAGTCAGAAAGTATTCCTGCTTCTCACAAACTCATTTACAGCCAGGGAGTTATTTTGTCATTACATGGTGAGAAATTATAAACTATAATGTCCTTTCCAAAAAACCAAACACACGAACCAACTAACATGCAAAGGCCAGCCTTACTGCAAAGCAGAGCTCTTGGCATGTCAACGGAAAAGCCAAAGCATACAATGCAGAAATCTTTTAATACCATCAAAATGCAAGACATTTTCAGCTAAGGAAGTTTTGCAGTAAATATAACATACAAGAACCATATGACTTAGCAATTCCACTCCTAGGTAGAGTACCCAAAAGAACTGAATACAGGTATTAAAACAAAAATCTGTACATGAGTAGTCACAGCAGCACTATTCACAATAACAAAATGTCCATCAATAGATGAATGGACAAACAAAAGATATATTTGTACAGTGGAATATCGTTCAACCATACAAAGGAATGAAGTACTGATATACACTATAACATAGATGATCCTTAAACACATTATGTTGAGTAAAAGAAGTCAGACATAAAAGGTCACATGTTGTATGTATGGTTCCATTTATATGAATTATCCAAAAAAAAGCAAACCCACAGAAACAGAAAGTAGATTAGTGCTAAGGAGGTAGGTACTAGGGCCAGAGGAGAAGAGGAAAAGCTAGACATCGGGGTACTTTAAGCTTTCCCTAGAATGTCCATTGGAAAAAAATTGTAACAAAAGTCCTTCAGCAGGATCCACTCCTGTACTCAGCTCTCAAACCATCTCCTCCACAGGCTTCCTTCTCCAAGTCTCTGAATCTCCAGCCACAAACGACCGGGCCTTAGGTCACGGTGCCTCCAGCTGAAGTGATTCTCTCTGGAGCAGTGCCCTAGGGATAAGTGACCTCCGTTGCTACTCAAGTCTCACAGAATATCTATCTGGATCTCTTAGACATCCAAGAGATTCTCTAGACTTAATTTCTCTAAGCTCCAGCGAGAGCTGCACGAATAGCAGTTCTTTTAACTGGTGGTCTTGTTTAGAGCAGTCACAGGCTTATCTCTCAGCCACAGACTTAGATGTTCAGATTCAGTACAGTTTAAATACATATGGAAAAAGAAAATCTTTTCTCAGATAACAGAGCATCTCCTCCCTACTTCAATGCCCGAACCCTTGGCAAACTTGAAGCTTATTTCCCTGGAGAGTCTGCCTGGATAATGAAGGACATCCTTGTAGTGGCACTGGTCATCATTATTCAAGAAGGACTCCAGACTCAATCATATTTTTCATTTATTTCTGAAGACGTCCTGAGATGGGATACAGTTGCCATTTTTTTCTTACACTATTATTATTGTTATCTCAAATAATAGAGAGAGTTTATTCAATAAGTGGTGTTGTGACAATTAGGCAATTATTTGGAAGAAAAAAGATATAACTCTAACACTAAAATCAATTCCAAATGGGTTAAAGATATGGGATAATTGAAATCTTGACAAGGTGAGAATAAGAGAGTGAGACCTTTTAAAAAAACATATGGCACAGAATTTATGTTAATAGTCTTGCAGAAATTACACCAGCTTCGACCATTTATCCCTGCTTTCCATACTTAGAACGTAATGATGGACCAGATGCCAAGAGAAAGAAGTTAGACCCTAGGACAACACAGGATAAAGAAGGAAGTAGGAGTGCATGGAGGAAGCTTCTCTTCAGTCCATCAAAAATGGACTGAACAAGCTAAAGGAGAGACTGAAAAGAGAAAAGAAAGAGCTACTTTGGACCATCACTCAGTTCTATATACATCTGACTATCTGAAGATAAAATTTTCCAATAATGAACTGTATTGTTTTCACAAATGATGACATTTACATTTCTCTACCTAGTGTCTAATCAACTCCCTCCTGATGACCCAAAGACCATAGATACCTCAACATAACATCTAAAACAAAACCCTCCTATTCTCCCTCTCTCTAGTCTGCTCCTCATCTGTGCCATCTCTGTGAGTGGAACTACCATCCCTCTGCCTGGTATGGTTTAAATTGTGTCCACCAAAATTCATATGTTGACATTCTAATCCTAGCACCTCAGAAAGTGACACTATTTGGAAATTGAGTCATTGCAGATGTAATTAACTGAATTCAGATGAGGTCATTAGTGGGTCCTCATCCAATGTGACTGGTGTCCTTCCTTATAGAAAGGGGGAAATTTGACACAGAAACATGCACACAAGGAGAATGCCATGTGACTACAAAGGCAGAGGTCAGGTGATACTTCTACAAGCCAAGGAACACTAAAGAGTGCCAGCAAACCACCAAAAGCTAGGTGACTGGTGCCGAACAGATTCTCTCTCACAGCCCCCAGAAAGAACCAACTTTGCTGACACCTTGATCTCAGACTTTGAGCCTCCAGAACTGTGAGACAATAAATAACTCTTGTTTAAGCCACTGAATTTGTGGTACCCAATGAAGATGAACCCTCCGACTTTCACCTCCACCTCCAATGACTAGCGATTTCCATATTCAGTGACTAGCATATCCACACCCAATTTACATCCACAATCCATATCCACAACTGTAATACGTGTCCACAATCTGCATTCACATCCACAATCTATAATCCACATCTACAATCTATATCCAGTGACTAGCAATTTCCAATGGCACACAAATGACTAGCAATTCACAGTACTTGTTTTGTTTTGCAGACCTAGCAAACTAACACACGACCCATTGAAGATGGACCCTCCACCTCCCACTCCCATAATCAATGGCAGATCCCACCCAGTTAACTTCCAAAATGTCTCTAAATCCAGTCTCTACTCTGTTTCCATTGCCTCTGTCAGTGTATAGGGTAACTGGGTAACCCGTTAGCCCTGTGTTAGAAGATTGAGAGGGACTTTGTTGACCAAATGGAGCAAGGATATGTCAAAGCTGGTGCAAGAGACATAAGGTCTAGGATTGAGAGGGAATGCAGAAGTGGTGGGGCTGGCAAGCAGAGAGTGAGGGCGCAGCTAGCTGTGGATAAGGTAAACACCAACTTACTGCCTGGCTGGAGAATGTTGAGACCACAGAGCCTGCATCAGAATGTCACAGAGGTGGGGCTGGCTAGAGGCCTGGACTCCCTTGGGCTCTGTCCCCACAGAAGACTCTGGGGATGGGCTTTCTCCTGAGATGTGTGTTGGGGTGAGTAAAGATCTTGGGAACACCTTTGCCACTGGGTTTTTCCCTAGGGCATAGCTGCAGGATGCACATCCTCCAGGCATCAGCTTTGGGAGGCCGCAGGGGGTGTTCCTTTTCCAAATGCAAACTGAACAGGCAGGTTTCTTGGTGAGCATCCAGGTTCCAGTCCAAGAGGTGTGAGCCCAGCAGGCACTTGCCATTCCCCAGTATTGGCTTCAGCTCTGCTACAAAACGGCGGCCTTCACCATAGCTCTGGGAATTGGATTCTCAACTTTAGGATTAAGCTGCGAAAGACCTGGAATACAACGCCTCCTTGGGTGCCCAGTAAGACTCTGAAGAGCTGTGCCAGGTTTTCTCTTTATACTCCTATTCCTCCCCTCCCCCACACACCCCTCAGTCTCTCGCACCCCATTTGCTCCTCTCCCCCTTCCTTCTCCTGCTGCCCACAACGTCCTCACTTTTCTTCAGCCATTAATCCCCCTTGCTAGTGTGACCTTTCTTCATTCTTCCCTTCCCTCTTCCTTTCTTTCCTTCTCCTCCCTGATTTCCCAACTCTTCCAGACTTTCTTTCTCCCTACATTCCCCTCCCTCCTCCGCCCCCACCCCGTTTTCCCTCACTGGTCTTTTTCCACTCTTCTTAGCTTTACTTCTTCCCCAACCTTCCCACTTGCCCTTATATTTCTCTCCATTCTTCTTTTCGCTTGCCTTTTCCTTCCTCCAGCATCTCCCTCTCCCTCCCTTTTCCTCCCCTTCATCTTTCTCCCTCCCCCACCTCTTTCAACCTTCCCCCTCACTTTCCTCCCCACCCCGCTGCTCCCCCTGCTGCCCCGCCCATCGCGTTTGCTTTTCTCCCGGATCCGGATGAAGGGATCCTGCCCATGCCTGTGCCCTGCACACTTCTGGCAGCTGGGGTCTCTCTTCATGGCTGAGGGCTCCAGGATTCAGGCCCTGGGGAAAGGGCCCCCACTCAGCATCCAGCTCCTGCGAGCCCAGTACGAAGGTTTGAGGCAGCAGCAGAGGGCCCAGGCCCACTTCGTGGTGCTCCCAAAAGGTAAGGCTGGACAGGTGCTGGGCCCAGTGAAGGGGACCTGGGGCTGGCTGTGGGTGGAATGGGAGGGCGCAGAAGGGCCTGAGCTGCTGGCAGGGCAGGGCCAGAACTCTGCGGGGCCCCTCTGGTGGGGAAGAAGGAGAAAGCAGGTCCTCTGGAATCAGAGCCAGAACAAGGGGGCCGGTTCAGGGCAGCTCTGCTGGGCTCAGCCCCTGCCAACTGAGCCAGAGGCCAGCCAGGCATCTGGCCCGCAGCCTGCTGTTCCCTAGCCTCCACTCCTGTGTTCTGATCTTGCTGGACTGGTCTGCCTGGTGAGCTGGGCTTGGCCCCCTGCTAGGCCAGGTGGCAGAGGGGAGCTCTGCCTCCAACCTGAGCAACTGGCTTGGGGGGAGAGAAGACGTGGCATTCCCAACAGCCTGGGTGCTGGCCAGAGAAAGCACAGGGCTCAGCATCCAGGAGGCTCCCTGGCTCAAGGGGCTTGCTCATCACAGTCTCAAACAGTGGCCGGGGAGCTACAGTGAGGCACACAAGTCCCCTCCTCAAGTGGGGGAAGCCTCTTCCCTTTGGGAACTCAGATTTCATTCCAGGAGGAAGTTAGGAAAATGTGGCTCAGAAATCAGGTGCCTGGCAAACCCCAGCCCTTCATCCTTTAACAGAGGAACAGGCCAAGGGAGGCAGAAATTTACCCCGAAGGTCGAGACTGTGCCTGCGAGTTTCTACGGTTATGTGTACAGTTCAGAACTGAGCGGCTTGTGCCCTGCACAAGCCAGGCTGGGAAGAAATCAAGAGCCAGAGGGGACCCTGTGATCCAGGACAGGAAGTATGCTGCTTCCTGGAGACAAAAGTAGCACTTTTGAGCTGAAGGGGCCCATCTTCCATTACTCTTGCCAACCAGTGGGATCTTTTTGAACTGAATTTGTGCAGTCAAATGGTCCCCCAAGTCTGCAGGGCATAAGCTAAGAGGTTCCTAAAGCCCTATCCCATCTTCAGAGGTGTTCATTCATTCAGTCATTCAGCAAACAGTCACTAAATTAACCCACTATCGAATGAAAGCACCATGCTTAACACACCTGCCTTTCAGACGCACAAAACCATGTCAGGGGCATGTCCCAAAGACAGCCCAATCTCCACATGTCCCGTGCGATTCACCAGTCCCTGCCCCCAGCCCTCTCTCCGGCCCTTTCTCCCACATTCTGTAAGTCAGAGCTCCCTCCTCCTTCAGTACCAAGTGATAAGTTAAGGCACATTAATTCAAAGGGTGCTTAGGCTGTTGTTTCCTCAGAGAAGACTTCTGATCTCCCAGGCTAGTTACTTGCCTTTTAGGGCACTTCTAACAGTTTACAATTCTATATCTTTCTCTAAGTGTGAGATGTCGTGTACTTTGCGATGGAGTAATCCCGTCTGTAGGCTCTAAAGAAGAGCTTGCATCTCTGCTCTGCACTTTCTTGCTGTGTACAGCTGTCACTCAGGTTCCTCATCTCTCAATTAGAAATAACTGTAGTATCTAAATTATAGACTTGTTGTAGGAATTAAGTGAACGGAAGCTCCTCAGGGCTTTGTGTGTTGGTTGGCTAGGGACCAGGTCACTTATATCTCACAAGTCTGAGCTGGAAGGACACCTGAAGCATTTGAACTGAGTGCGAAGAATAATAAGGAAGTTGTACAGGGAGGAATCAGGGTGAGTTTAGAAAAATAAGGTGATAATGATGCTAGGGAGGCAAAAAAGCAATTTTGTCTATATTTTTAGCAGCAGGGTAAATGGTGGTGCTATTCACTGAGATAGGGAATACAGAAGAAAAAGATATTTTGTAGGAAGAGGTGACTCGGTTTGTGAATATGCTGCATTTGAGATAGTTGTTTGTGGAACTTCCAATTAGCCTAGACCTCAGAGAAAAATTGGAGCTAGAGATACAGTTTTGGGGTTATCAACATTACAGGGAGTAGTTGAAGCCGTAGGCATGGGTAAAATTGTGGCAGGTCACCATGTAAATTCACAAGAGGCTAAGATGACAATTAGAGTTCTGGAATATTCTAATATTTAAGGGACAAGCTGAGGAAGAGAAGTAAGGGAAGACAGAGCAGGCAAAAAAAAATATCAGGAGAGGAATATTATATAGCCCTGAAAAGGAAACTCTGACACATGCTGAGACTTGAATAACTAGGGATGAACTTTGAGAACATTATGCTAAATAAAATAAGCCAGTCACAAAAAGACAAATGCTGTATGATACCGCCTGTATGAGGTACCTGAAGTAGTCAAATTCATAGACAGAAAGTGGAAGGGTGGTGACCAGGAGCAGGGAGGAAGGGAGATAGAGAACTGTGGTTTAAGGAGTACAGAGTTTCAGTTTGGGAAGATGAAAAAGTTCTGGAGATTAGCTGCATGACAATCTGAATGTACTTAATGCTACTGAACTGTACCCCTTTTAAATGGTTACAGGAACAAATTTTATATAATGTGTGCTTTAATATTTTTTTATGGAAGGAATTAAATATTTTTTAAATGGTAGGAAAACACCAGGAGGTATTAATGACAGGAAGCCAAGCAAATGGAGAGAATTTAGAAGATGGTGATTCTCTGAGCCGATATGCAGAATGATCCCGGGAGACAGAGCCGCTGCTGAGAGTGGCTCCCACCCAAACTTGAGTCTAGTGTCTTATGGCGCTGTGTTGTGTTTGGAAGGGCAGGTATTCTGGGAGCTGTTGAACAGAAGGAAGGACCCTGAGATTAGCTTTCTTCATCCTGTCGTAAAGTCACAGGATGGACCGAGGTTCCAGAAATGTGGTTCCAAAAAGCAGCATGGCTGCCCCTGATGCAACACAAGGGCACCATGTGACCTTGAGCTGGGGTCCAGAAAGCCCCTACTGGCTGCGTTCAAAAGGCATAGGCCTTTGACACATCCAGGCACTGTGAGACTCATCTCATGTAGAAAGGAAAGGGGCGTTTACATGTACATTTCAACTAACATTCCCAATAGCCTTGCAAAGCAGCTCCTCTTTTCATATCTCCATTCTCCACTCCTTTACCTTAGCTGAAGGGGGAAAGCAAGAAGGGGCTCAAAATACCTCTTTCCCACTTTGTATCTTGCATCAAATTGAACCAAGGATGGAGAATTAAGCCAGGATTATGTCCCTGTTCTCCCCTGTTCTCAAATAAGTACAGAGCATTTTGAATACTTTTAAAGATTTTCATGTTTGTTACACTGAGAAAATATCAATCGAGATACGAAGCAGGAACAAACCTTCAGTCTTAGCACTGCAGTTGGTGTTTATGGGGCTGTAACCATTTGCAGAGATGGCTGCTTTGGTCCTCTGTTTCTCTCTGGTTTCTAGAATCGGAACTCAGGGCTTCTCTCTGGTTTTATACCTCCAACACCATCTCTCCGCTCCTGTCATGCACTCCATCACCTATGGGACCTCCTGCTGTGAGAAATGCCAGCATGCTCCAGTGAGCTACATTGATGATTCAGAGGGAGCTGCAGGCTGGTCACAGACCTGCTTTCTATAGGAACATATCTCTTTCAGTCATTCCCACAGCCCTCACTGCCGCCAGGAGTTGACAGTAAACTATCATGTTTCACAAGGTGTTAAAAAAATATGTCCCTGAGGAAAAGAGACTTTGGTCTGCATCCTCATCCCTGAACTGGCTTCGGGGAAGCAGTAAGTGCTACAAATGTGTTCCCAGAACAGTGTGTATGTGACGGCAGGAGAAAGGCCAGTCCTCCAAAGAAAGCCACTTGAAAACTCAGCTCCTCCACCTGTGCCCTGGGTGGCAAACCTATCATTAGGATCAAACCCCGTAAGTTAAGTCTTTCTCACTGGTGAGTGTATGGCATTTTTTATGTGTAGGTGACCAGATGTGCTTCCTTTGCTCCTTACCATTCTTTTGGCCTGAAATGCTTAGGTCCTTAGCTTTTCCCAGGGGTCGCTCCCTCACTGCAGTCAAACACTGAAGTCTTTCATGAAACTCTATTATGTCTGAGTTTCCCTCCATAGCATTGGTTACCGCCTGAAATTTTATTGTAATATATTCATTTGTTTATTATTTTTCCACCTCACTAGAATGCATCATAAAGGTGTGTGTTTTTGTCTCAGTGGTCGCTGCTATATTCCCAGGACCTAGGATCAATAATGCCTGGCACATAATAAGTGCTCAATAAATATTTGTTGAATGAATAATTGTGTGAGAGAGAAAAAGAGAAAGACAGAGAGAGACATCCTGTGTGGCTGTGTGTGAGGGTGGCAGGAAGGGCACGTGTGTGAGCGCCCATGAGTGAGATCATGGGTTATCCATATGTGTGTGTACACACACACACACCATGGGTACCTGGTCTCCTTCACATTTGGGGCATAGCCTTTTTTCAGCTTCAAAGCTCTGACACCCCAAAGTGAGAGCTGCCCACAGACCTTGCAGCAGTGACTCTGTTTGTACCTTGCTTTCTCAGGAGAGAACATGCCTGCTTCTGCTGAATCCATGGTCAGTGCTGTTTGGATTAACAAAGAGAGAAGACATTCACTGTCCCTGGACACGGTGGATCCTGAGGCAGCGGGGATGCTGGAGGAGTCTGATGGAGGCTGTCTTCAAGCTCCTGCATCTCCGTGGCACACACACCTACAGATG
This sequence comes from Macroglossus sobrinus, assembly GCA_004027375.1. Taxonomy (NCBI): domain Eukaryota; kingdom Metazoa; phylum Chordata; class Mammalia; order Chiroptera; family Pteropodidae; genus Macroglossus; species Macroglossus sobrinus. The sequence continues at coordinate 71,562 of PVKZ01002018.1, forward strand.
CACTGCTTGGTCCAAACCTTCCACCAGGAAGCCAGCCATCCAGTAAGACACAAGGGCAAGCTCAGGGGCTGTGAGCAAAGGCTCTCTGAGGAAGGAGACCCAGGCTCGTCAGAAAACAAGCAGATGACTCAGCAAGGGACCCCGCCGATCCCAGGGGCAGCCCAGCATGAATGTCAGGTGGACAATTCCCAAACAAAGGCAGTGGGATCCAGCTTACACAATGGCATTCAGTGCCCTTCTTCCATAAAGAACCCACACAGGTCTAGAAAACCAGACCACTATCCATTTCCCCAGAAGAAAACTCCCAGGATCTCCCAAGCTGCCCGGAACCTGGGTTTGTATGGCCCAGCCTGAAGCTTTCTGCTCAGCCAAATGTCCCACCCTGGAGGCCGTCTATGGTCTCATCAAAGAACCCAGGAGGCAGGGCCTCAACTAGGGCCTCTAGCTAGGAGCAGACCTGGACTAACTCAATAATAGGGATTGTGGGAAATGACCTTCACAATGGGCATGGGGTCTCGTCCTTCAAAATGAAAGAGATTACCCAGGCCAGACTTCTCACAGTTCCGGGTGAAAGAGTGCTGTCTGATCAGTGCAGCCCCATGCTGCTCATACGAGACACTGTGGTGGAACCTTGGATGCCCGTTTCTTGGGAAGGTCCAGTAGGACATCTTCTCCCGCCCTAGAACCAGGGAATTTTGAAACATAAGACAGGGGAATGTCTGAGCAGTGCCATGGAGTCAACGTACATGGGCAATCTTGTTCTCAGTATCTTCTGGTGATTTCCCACATGTCCTGGAGAAGACGTGCTCTGAGAAATGCTCTTTTTTGGCTGCTCTTCCTGGAGGCCAGCTCATTCAAAAGTCACTTCCTTCCTTCCTTCCTTCCTTCCTTCCTTCCTTCCTTCCTTCCTTCCTTCCTACCTTCCTTCCTTCCTTCCTTCCTTCTTCCCCTCCTTCTCCTCTGCCTATCATTCTATTTGTCCATCTTTTCTCTCTGTTGCTCTCTGTTTCTCTCTCTCTTTCCAAATTACGTTGTAACTAAACACTGCCAGTCATTGACGATATGTGGTAATAGGAGCCAGGGCTAAAGGAACCAAAGAAATGCTCCTGCTTAGAAAATATGTGTTCCCCACAGACTTCTCTCTTTCCAGAAAAGCCAAGTTTGGATCATTCAGATCTTTCCTGGGATGTTTTAAACCTAAGACAAAGGGAAGCAGGTGTTACTGGGGTGTTGGGGAATAAAGTATGTCTTTCCTGGTTAATATTTAACTTTGGCAATGATATTTAAACACATCTTAGGTGCCTTTTTCTCACATCAAATTTTCTCTCTGTAAAGTTTCACCTACTTCCCTTTCCCCCCACCGTGATCCAGCCTTGCTCATCTGCATCTAGAGTTGTTAACCAAGCTTGTCATTACCTGTCAAAAATAAGCATGCATCTGCTCCTTTGCCTACCCAGAAATTCACTCCAGTTTGGGGAGTTCCTTGTGATTCCTTTTGTGAATAATTAATAAGAGGAGGTTGTTAATCTTTTTATAGTCTAGTGATAAACAAGAAAATTTTCTGAAAACAAGTTTGTATTTTGTTTTTGTTCTACAAACCATTCTCACCACTAACCCCTTTCTACAGAGTATCAATCAGGATAGGCTATGTTTTGCTGCAATAACAAACCACCCCCAAATCTCACAACAGAAGTTTTTGTTTTTTTTTTCACTCTTGTAAAGTCTACTGTGGATCTATAACCAGCAATTTAGGCTGCTTCAATCTTGTGGTACCACCTTATTAATACTGGTTTCCCTAACTACTGTAGTGGGAGAAGAAAATGTGCATTCATTATCATGTACTGGCTCTCAGATCAGTTATACTCATGTTTTATTGTCCAAAGCAAGTCACACAGTCATATATCCACTTGAAGGATATGAGGAAGTACATCCCATGTGCCTAGAAAGAGAGAAGAAATGGAAACGTGGCTGAGCAGCACTAATGGTGAGTATAGGTAGATAGGGGCCAGGTCATAGTCCAATATTAGATTTAATTCTGAATTTAATAAATAGCCATTAAGGGATTATTATATTATTACATACAGGATTAAAATGATTTGATTTGCACTTTAACCAGATCACTCTGGTTGTTCTATGGAGAACGAGTTGAGGGTCATGTTAAGAAGCAATGTCAAGGGAAACTGGCCAGGGCTGATTCAGTGGGAAAGACACTATCAGCTCACACAAGAGTGGAATCAGAAGAGGGAGAGAGAGACTCAACAGGATTTGCTAAAGGAAAAAATCACAAGTTCGGTTTGAAGGATACTGAGTTTGAGATTCGTGAGACACACAAACGAAGGTATCAAACAAGCAAGTGGATAAATGAGACTGGAGTTCTGGGCTGGAGAAATGAATCGACATGTCATGAGTATGTAGTGGTCCTTCAAAGAGTGAGAAAAGATGAGCTCACCTATGCAGAGTCTAGAGAAAAGGCAAGGTCTGGAATGAGTCCCGAAAACCCCCAATTTACTTAGTTTGAAGAATCTCTAAGGATTTTTCTAAGTTTTACTTAGAAGAGGTGGGGTAGATGGAAGAGGAGGCAGCAAAAGACGCTGAAGCGCTGTGAGCAGGAGAAAGAAGAGCCAGGCAGCGTGGAGCCACAGATCTCAAGAGGCAAGAGAGAGGGCAAGGTATTGTACTGGTTACTACTCCCTTAGCTGCAAGCCTTTCACAAGACTCCATTTTCTAGAGTTTGGAGTTGCTTTTTCTTTGGTGTGGGTTTAAGAGGCCAGAGTCCAAGAGGAAGTGCCAGATGTGGGAACACTTTTCAGCCAGGGGCAGGGCGAGGCGGTATCAGCAAGTTCAGGTCAGTGCCTTTTCCCTGGAGCTGGGCGTCCCCATGCCTGGGGTGGGCTGAGGGTTGAGTGTTCCTGGCCCCAGAGCTTGAAGGGAGAGGGGGAAGGGCGTGTGTGTGGTGGGGGCGGGTAGGGTGTGTGTGTGTGGTGGGGAGGGCGGGTGGAGTTTGGTTTAGAATCCTTCCCTCCCACAGGGCTGCTTCCGCCAGAAGCATTAGATCAGAACCTTTTCTCTGTTTCTCAACCACACACACTTTTACCAACCCTTGGACTCTCAAACCTGGAGGGGCAAAGAGCTCAGATTATATCGATGCTGTCACTCTACCCAAGACTCTGATTTTTTCTCCCATGCTGGTCAGGACTGGAGCTAACTTTCTCTTCCCACACTCTCTGCTTTGCTAGTAAAAACAACCAGCTCACATCGTAAAGTTTACATCAGGCAGGTTACAGCCATTACAGTCGCAAACTTTCCAACCCACAGTGAGGACTCCCCCAAGTGGCTGTCACAAAATATGCTTCAATCTTCCCGGGCTTGGAGGCCAGGCCACCTGGGCTCTAGTCTCAGCCTTGCCATTCGTAGACGTGACTTTGGCTGAATCACTTAACTCTCAGAGCCACAGATTTCCCAGCTGTAAAGTGAGGCGATATTAGCACCCGTGGGGTGAGGGCAGAGACGGGAGGGTCGTTCTCATTAGATATCAGCCTTGTTCATCCCCGCTACGGGGAAGGCTCCCTTTACTCTGGTTAAGTCTGATTCCCTAACTTTTCAGTCACTCCCCGTCTTTAAAGCACTTTCATTCCAGTTCTTAAGACTTCAAACTGTTCTAATTTAAAAGTCTATCTCACACTGAAGTCAGATCCCCCTACTCACCGTCTGATTCATACCTTTAAGGCCAGAGGGAGGGGCGCAGTCTGCTTGCTCTGACATCCCGCCCCCTCGTGCGCCCCACAGCTTTTTGGCACTGGGTTAGAAGGACGCAGAGGAAGAGCACTCAGAGGGCTCTTTATGTGACAGGCTGTGGTGGACTTTGATCTTTCCCTGAGCTGTTTACACCGACCTAGCTCAGGGTCTGCAGGCTTGTTATGGACAGCTGGTGGCTCCCACAGTCCTGCAGGTGAGGGACTCCATCCCAAATGTCCCCCCTAGCGCCGGGGGTCCCTTGTGGGAATGGTTCTGCCTGCTCCCGCTGCACCCCCACCCTCACCACTGCATCTACGTCCACTTCTCTTTGCTGGTTGCCCCAGTCTCATTTACCCACAGCTGGCCCCAAAATTTGAATCGTTTTCTGCTCAAATAAACTCTTAAAATTTTTAATATGCCTCGGTTTATCTTTTAACATGATCATGTTAAACTACCTTCTTTTGAATCCTTCTCTTACTGATCTCTATATCACCATAGCTGGGAAATCCCTTTCAAATATTTTTAAACTGAACCTGCTGGTGGTAATATTGGTGCTTCTCTCTGGAGGCCAGAGAGAACCATATGACTTTTTCTAATTACTTGTAAACGAAAAGGTGTCTATGTAATAAACCCAACGAGCTAGGGCTGGGTTGGTTACCTGGAAGGCCTGACAAGCTCAATGACCAAAAGTAACCACACAAGATAGTCTGTTCGTGAATTCCTAATGGGGCAGGCCACAGAGGGCAGTCACGTCCCAGCATAGGTCAAGCTTTACCTTAAGTGAGCCCTGTCCACAGTTCTTATGCTCTAGGATAACATACCTTTGAAAGGTCAGAGCAATTTCCTTTTCTAGAACCCTTGAAGGCACAACTGTCAACCCAGGACTACCAGGAGACCTCAGAACTCATTGTTATCTTGTTCCCTCTCTACAATTTCTTTTCCATTTTTTTTCCTGACTTACCTTGGCCATTTTCTCTCTCTCTTTATTATTTATTTATTTATTTATTTATTTATTTATTTATTTTTATGCCTACAGCACCTGGTCTTCCTAGGTGGTCTCTCACCCAAGTCCCATCCAGGCCTGACCCTGCTTAGCTTCCGAGATCAGACATCGGGCTTGTTCAGGGTGGCCTGGCTGTATACCATGGACTGTGGCTCCACTGAGGTGTGAACCCATGACCCTCTGCATGTAAAGCAGATGCGTTAACCACTACACTATGGAACCACATCCTCCAAATACCATTTCTGTGTGCTGAAAAGGTTAATTTTAGCTGTCCTGTACCCACCAATGTAAAAGAAATGTGTGGCTCTCCATTCTGCCTTTTATCCAGTCCTGGAGATGCCCCCACTTTGCTTTCTCCTGCCTAATTAACCTACCACCAAAGGATTTCAATCTACCCTCCTTACGTTTTCTCCTTTGATTCTAATGTATAACATAAACTACAAAACTGCCACTCTCCAGAGCATTTTCTCAACACTGAGATTTTGCTTCCAGGCATGTCCTCAAAATTTTGGCTCAAGTAAACTCTTCTGAAACTTTTCTATAGGCTGGACATTCTTTCTTTGACATACGGCTTTCTAAAACCTAACCTTTCCCCAGCCTTTGTGGCAGCAGTCATCCCTGCCCTGCACAAACATCCTTTTAGGTCACTTTCTTATTGTAGAGGAAGACCTACCTCACCTACTTTCAACATTTTCCATCTGCACATAAATTTCCAAAGTTTTTTTTTACCTGCTATGATTGTGTTTCTCCCACGGCTAATGAACAATAGGTTTCCTAGAAATGGTGTTTAGGGACTGAACTTTTTTTATCTTAATTTTATTTCTTGGCCTTGAGTTTGTGACAATTACATTAAATTTTCTCCTCCATTTCCATCTTGGAAAGATGACACACCCACTGTGTATGATTAATCCCTTTATCTCCCCATTGTCTGTTCTTGATGAATCCACAACCTGGCTATGTTTGATTCCACTCTGCAGATTCCTCAAATCCAGGCTCATAATCGAGGCTTGGCAGCATGCCAACCCCTTGATTCTGGGTAAAAGAGCTGGTGGCGGCATACACCAAGTCTTTTGCCAGCCCAAACTCCAAATATTTTTAAGGTGAGCCTAAGCCGGCCCTCAAAGTCACTGTCAGCCCAAGATTCAGATTAGCAAATCTGCAAGAGCTGCTCCCTTTCATAAGAAATGCAGGTGCTCTCAAGGTCTGAGAGAGCCTCACATGTGTGGCTACACAAACAACCTGAGGACTGAGAGAGATGCCCGCCTCACCTCCTCCCGCGTCCAGGCTCCTCTCTGCCAAGCACTGTCACACGCTGGCAAGATCACTGGGAAGACCCCTGACCAGCCAAGCACCACTGCCACTGTGTGTGTGCCTAGGTGACACAAACCAAGTGCACGCTGGGACCAAGGCCTGGTGAGTTGGACCTGACACGAGGCCCCTTTTTTGTCCCTCTAGCCTCGGGCTCACACCAAGTTTGCCGTGCCTTCTAAGATGGTGCTTCTCCACCCTGACTGCACCAAGGAATCATCAGGAAGCTCAGAGAATATTTGATTAAGTTACAATCTCTAAAGCAGGGCCCCAGCATTGGTATTCTGTATTTTTCTTTTTGATCAGGACATAAAATACATAAAGTGTGGGAAGTACACTAATCTTGTCCATAGCTCGAAGACTTGTTTTAATATACATACTTATTTTCACAGATATAGGCACATACACATACATGTGTGATGCAGACAAGATCTGCATTTCCAGCCTCTTCCCAGTGATCAACCACAATTTATTTTTCCATTGTCCTGTTTGCTTTTTTTTTTTTTTTTTTTGCCATTGTGAATAAAGCTAGTATCATTCTTTTTGCATGTCCTTTGGTGGGCATTTGTTTTCATTTCTTCCTTAAATTCATTTTTTCTTTCTTGTTAATTTTTTAAATAGATGCCTGTCTAAGTGGCCTGGTCTTGAGCATGGGCACCTTTTGAAAGCTCGCCCTGGTGATTCTAACGCGCAGTCAGCATTCAGACCCATTACCTAGAACCTCAGAAATTGCAAACTGGAGGCCAGGACAACATTGCTCAAGGAGCAGAGGCTTCCCTCCAAGGCCAAGTGCAGCACTCATCAGCATCTTGAAGGCCCTTCTCCTTTGGTCCCGCTCTTAGTCCACTTGACTTTCTAAGGAGGAGGCAACAGGGGTGGACAGTCCTGTGCAGGATGTCACCTAATGCTTATTTAACCAGCTCTGTGGGTGGAAAGAAAAGAAAATGATGTGCACAGCATCCTCTGAAAAAGAAAGTTGACCAAAAGGCCTTGGTCTCGCCTACCAACATGCAGGCTGTGTCTTCTTTTGGGGTCAAGTGGGGAGAGAAAACTTTGAACTTCCTCACTAGGCCACCTGTCTCCTCTTCATCATCTAGGGAACCAAAAACATGATGGTCACTTTTTGTTGGCTATGACCCCACAATGCTACTCCCAGGTGTACACCCCAGAAATTGAAAAGTGGGGATTCAAACAAGTACATGTACAACAAGCCTTTACTATTTCAAGTCACCAGGCCTATTGCTAAGGGCCAAGTGCATCTAGCAAGCAGCTGGTTTAGGTGACATTAAGCATATAAATATGGATCTAGAAGGTATGTGTGTTAACCACACATTGATTACCTTAGATGTTCTACTACTGAAGGCACTCGCAGGGTTTAAACAGTCTATACTCAGCCTTGTTATAGGCAAAGAGTGTAATACAGCAACCATAGGAGAGAGATATGCCTTCAAAGGGGTCTTAGTCTCTCAGGCCCAGGCTGCTTTGTTCTCCCATCCCATCGCTAAGTCACACAGGTCTTCCACCAGCACCAGCAAACATACAAAGCATCTGCGCACTAGAAGCCCAAAGCCTTCTTGTGGTGGGGGTCCCTTATATTGAGATGGTCTTCTAGGCATGTTCCAGCTACATGGCCAGCCTTAAATGTCACCCCCTCCCCCCAGGATCTACTAAGATCAGATGCATTTGATAAACCTAATTATTATTACTAAGCATTTATGGCAGGCTAGTACATCCTTCCTGAAAAAAAAACACACAAACTCAGGGTTAAAGGACATCATTTACTGCAGTTAATAATTCTATAGTGTTAATTAAGGGTCACTGTCATGTTCCAGCAGCTCTGGAGATAAGCAGGAGGTCATTCCAAACCAGCCGAGATTATCCCAGACTAAACAATATGGCAAACATATTCAGCAGCCACCAGAACCTTCTTTGGGTCAAACTGTATGGCTTGCAAATTAGAATCAGAGACGTTAGCACCAGTACAAGCAGCTGCATGACCCTGAGAGGCCCCAAAGCCCTCAGGTACACTGGAGTGAGACATGGGAACCTGACTGAGGGACATTTGAACACAGTCGACTTATTCGTATCTGTGAGTGACTGTCCTTGTGACTTCACAGTCCAGGCTGAGCATCCCCATGAGCCCTTGGTAAGCATGCCAGTGCTGCTCTCATGTACGTAGCATGTGTGGGATGTAGGTGTTCAAGTGATCTTCGTGTTCCACAAGAAGGCATAAGTGACCCTTTGTGTTAACATGTAGGGGGTGTCCTGATCCACCCAGAGCACTCTCTAGGGCCAGTGGAAGTTCTGTGTTCCTCTCATCTGTCCTAGTAACTACCCTAGTTTGTGCTGTTGTAACTACAGGGAGGGGTTACAGCAAATAGCTTTACTGCTCCTGACCATCTCCTAAGGCTGGACCATGCCCGTGATGACAGGTTCTAGGGGACAGGATGAAAAAAGTTTGAGTCTCTAACATACTACTGAAAACAAGTCTACCCTCAGACCTCAAATGTTTCCCTTGGATTGTAATGTGAGACAAACTTCTCTCTTCTTCCAGCCACTGAATTAATTATTGGGTCTCTTTGTTAACAGTCTAGCTTTACCAGACCCAATACAGAAACAGACACCTAGAATTGGGTTGATTCTGTACTATATGTGTGCCTGTGCGTATGTATGTATGTGTGAACAGTAGGAGCCATGGAAAAACAGATGCTTCAGGTTGGAGAGCTGGAGATTCTTCCAGCAGCTCTGTGGAACACTTGCATAACTTAGTAGATATGCGTGATAACTTAGTCCATGTACCTATCTGCTCACAGAAGTTGTTGGTAAGAGCCACAGTTTTACTGGGTGTTGGCTCTTAATGACAGGGACTTCCTGTAGAGGCTGTGGCTGCCCACTCACACTCACATCCCCACGGTTTATCCGTGCCAACATGCAAGGCCAGTTTCCAACTGTCATAGCACCACATCCCTCTGCATGCTGGTCTGTGCTGAAAGGAGGTTCTCTTGGTCTGAGAGAAAGCAGAGCTGGCTCAAGACTAAAACTGGAGGTTTGTTTGCTATAGGTTTAAGTCTGTGGGAAGTTAAGTTTGAGAGGTCACAGTTCAGGCTTTGAATCTTCCTTTTACCACAGGTCACATCACCTGCAGCAAGTTATTCGAACTCTCTGAGTGTGTTTCCTCATTTATAAAATGGAGATGATACTAACAGTATGTACCTCAAAGGAGTGTCATAAGAATGAATGAAATGATCCACTGTACTCAGCATAGTGCATGGTGCAGAGCTAGCCCTTCATAACTATGGACCGTTCTTGGTAGAAGCATTCAGGTGTCTGCCGCCCTCTGGTGGCCATGGGCAGTTTTCCAGCGAAATATAAGTGTAAGTAACGTGCCACATTTGACCTGCGTATAAGATTGCAGAAGAGGTGGTTTTGCTTTGCGGTGTTTTTGCAGTAGCTACAGGTAGATCTCAGTGGGGTCCTGTCTTGCTCGAAGTGTGGGAAACGCCCTCCCGAGTCCCCAGGAAGGCTCATGGCTACGGACACTGTTTTTACTTTAGGGACCACTGCCATCTACTGGCTACCTTTCATACTTGCAGGCAAAGGTGGCCATCTTGAGTCAACAAAATACATTGAAAATAGTGAGAGGAACCCTCCACCTTACCCCATGAGATGCTTCTGTAGCCTTATGTTAAACTTGGGAAGTTCCTGCCTAAATGTCTCCGTCAAGCTCCTAGCACCTTCTGACTTGCCACTGATAAGTTCTGAATATTTCTGGTTTTTATTAAACATTTTCTTGCCCAGAAGACTACCACAACTTTATGGGTTGTACAGTGAGAGGAAAAATTAAAAGCATGCTGAGATGGGTGATCGCTGGGTGGCAGGTGTAGAAACATTGCCTGACCTTGGAGCAGTTCTGTCCCCACATTCCCCATGAGCTTCCCCAATTCCAGTTGAAACCATCTGAACAAACCTTTTTATCATTTGCTCTTATGTGCACGGAGTTTGACGCATACTAAGCACTCAGTATTTGCTGACTGAATACAAAGCTCTAAAGGAAGTGAACTCAGAGCACATCTGTACCTACCACTCACAAGCACTTTACACATAACTTATTTAATCTCCATGGCAACTCTGTAAGTCAGAAATCTGATCTAGAATAAGCAAACGGTCAAAGGTTTCACTGAAAAAGTGATGGGCCCAACATGAGTGCCCTACCTGATCCCAAAGGCTGAGCACTTGTCAGAGAGACATTGACACTAAAAATGGAATTGCTGATCGATACAGGGAAATTGTCTGCAACACAGGCTCTATTGTTTCACACATTTGGTCTTCCTGGCATCCCTTGCTCCACTTTCCTCTGTCACAGACCCTGGCAACAAGATGGGCGCATGACCTACACTGGTTTTTTGTCTTTGTTTTTGTTTTTTTTTTTTTGCTGTCTAGGACTGATGATGATCGAATGGTCAGAATCCTGAATCCCTGATCTCTACCTGCCGTGACTGGTTCGTAAGAGCCACTCCAGGCAAATGAAGGCTCTTATTAATGATGGCTTTAGCACTACATCTCGGGGTCATCCTGTGTGCCTTTTCATCACAGTAGCTTTGTTCTCTACTAGTTATTAAGTATTCATGAGCTCTGTGAACCAGTTGTTTAGCTGTTAGTATTTTGAAATCAGCCATTATAGGAATATTTACACCATGAAAATCGGCAAACAATTATCAGGACAAATGGAAAGAATGGTCACGGCTGCATCTGCCAGAAATCACCCTGTGTCATTTTTGGCCTTTGTCCATTTGAGCTCTTTCTCGTAAGAGCATGCCTCCGGCATTCCCTTGTGGTTTATCCCTCAGTTAACCCCAACGTTTTAACAACTGAATCTGCTGTCAGCTAGAGGCATGGAGGCCTCTGAGAGGGAGGAGAGCTGAGAGTATAAGTGACAACTGCAGCTTTGCAAAGCCCCTATCTCAGTCACCAACTTGCTTTGTCTCCCGGGACCAGTGAGATGGGCCAGTTCAGTCCCTCAAGGTCTTTTATTAACTTCACTTTGATGTTGCCCCCAAAGACTTTCTGAAGTGGATCGGGTCATGAAGCAAACACATTTCTCCATGAGACGCATTACTAGCGCCTGGGGAGTGGCTAAAACAAGACTCACATGTTCAAACCCATGTCTGAGCCTGATTGAGAGGAAATACATCAGAATAACTAAGCACAAGGCTCAAACGCCAATGTATTTAAAAACCACCTGGATGACCATAACGTGCAGTGGGTTTGAAACCACAGCACAAGACAAGAATGCTTAGTGTCCCCAGGATGCTTTTAGCACATATTAACGACCCGGCTGTAACTCAAACCAATTGAATTCAAATGCTGAAGCTCTCCAGGTGATTCATACAGAGTCAGAATTGAGACCTGCTGCTCTGGATCAAGTAAGAATTACTTCTTATTTTGCATCTTACCTCAAATTATGCAACCATGTTATTCAAACAAATTTACATCATTGAGTCTGATTTTGCTATCACCCTACACAACTATCCATTTTTCTGATAGTCAAACTGATCCTCTGATTTTACCCTGAAATTAAAGTCTGAACGTATAGAAATATTATCTTTACATTTTCTTCTTAACCTACTCACCCCTGTCAGAGACATTTCACTTGCAAGTCTGAGTGGTCTGTTAGTTCTGCTTCTCCAAGAGAGACTAGTGGTGCACCGATGTGCTGGGCAAACACACAAAAGCCCTCAACAAATATTTATAACGACCCAGAACCACATGTGACTTTATTTGTAGCTTATACAACATGCATGGATGCCCCAGTTTTCAAACACAAGTGGTATTCCTTAACCCTATTCATTACTCACTTTCCAGACCAGCAATTCTCAATGAGTTCCCTGGACCAGCAGCAGCAGCAGCAGTAGCAGCAGCATCTCTAGGCTACAAAGTTCTTGGGCTGCACCCAGACCTCCTGAATCAGAAACTTTGGGCCTGGGGCCCTACAGAGGCACATCGATGTTACCAGTTGATGGCTGCAGAAACAAAACGTTGTCCAAATGGGAGGGTGAAAAAAAAAAACTCCGAAAGGATAGAGATTTGTCATTTTACTCCTCTAGGGCACCAGCAAATCCATTCCGAGTTGTTCAAAGCCCCATTGCCTGTGAACTTGGAACAAAGCATCTGGATAATTCTCCCATCAAGGTTCACTGACACTGAGATGATTGTATTTTGGAGACCCTTTTTTTTAAAGCTGTATTATTCAGATATTCTTCTTTCTCTGAGATAAAGCATCTGAATGCCTGGGCAACATTTAGAAATTGCGTGTGGCATCTCCAAGTATTTCCTGAGGCCCCATTCTTGGCCTTACTCTAATTTTGTACATTTAAAACCTTTTATTTCTCCCTTTCAATTCCCCATTTGTTGTCTGTACCCCTAGCAGCCCAGTTCTGAATGTTGAGTGGGTTCTGTGTAGGGAGAGATATAGTTACCACCTCTTGTGGCTTGGGCACCCCATTAATTAAAATGAGCAAGGCTCCAAAGTAACTTGATGGCCTCCTGTATTCCACAAGGTAGCCTTTTTGCCACCAATAAAAAACAGGAGAGATGAACCAGGGGTAGTGGCCACGGCTCCCTCTCCCTCCCCACTGATGCTCTATGTCACAGATCAAGAAGCCTGCTTGCCTGCCCTCTGCCCATTAGGGGTTAACGCTTCACGTGCATGGTTTTGCAGGAAGGGCTTCCTCAGTAGGGATCCCCCTGAAATACCTTCTATTCCGACCATACCAGACCCCACGTCTTAATTTCCAGCTTTTCACAGCCTGGATGCCCAGCAGTCCTGCCCACCAAATCTCAGTCCTGTGTACGGTGACTCACCTGGCTATGCCTAATGCCATCAGATGTTAGCAGTGATGGATGGAGAGAGGACCAGAACATCTGAAACTCTACTGCTCTTGGTTCTGCGGGGCAGCCCACGATGGTACGGCTTCTTCCTTATTAGCCAATGGACCAGCGGCTACATGTTGGCGTGAAGGACCCCACTTGTCCCTCTCAAGCTATGGCTGTGTGGCTTCCTGGCCCCTTTCCTTGGACTCATTATTCTGGTTCACTGTTTGTTTTGGCTACAGCTTTATTGAGGGATGATTTACATATCACAAATTTACCAATTTCAAATGTCCAATTCCAGATTTTTAGTAACTGTAGAGTTGTGCAACCATCATGATTCAATCTTAGAACATCTGAGAACATCATAGAACATCCCCGTTTGCAGTCACCTCTGGTTCCTTTTAGGCAACAGGGAAGCCTAGGCCATCTCCTCTCACCATCTCCTGGGGGAGCGAATCCCTCCCCCCAAGTAAAGAACTGGTGGAACTCATTCAAATGAAGAAACTTCTGTGCTGCTCCCAGCAGAACCCCTCTCCCCGAAGACTTGAGGCCCCATCACAGCCTTGGCTTTGATCCATGAGAACACTCTCTCAGAGCACAGTGAGAGGAGATGCTGTGAGGTCACCAGGAGCTCACACACATCATCAGATCTACGGGACCTCGCATGTCAAGTCGATGCTGTGTGTTTCTGCCGGGACAGTAGGACAAAGGGCAGAACACAAGCTTCGCATGCAGCTCACGGCTTCTCATTTGTATTAGTACATTCCCAGCACTTGTATTTGACTCTCCTCTGAAGAATAGAGAATTTCAGATTTTAGGGGTGTACTAAGACCACAGGTCCATCGAGAAGCTCCCACCCCGAATTTCCTCCTGCTCGCCCTTCTGCCCCATCCTCCCTCGATAGTCCCTGCTGTTTTGTACCATATTTCAACCCCTCGCACTTACTTGCGTCCTTGACCTTCTGTTTCTTTCTCAGGGTCTTCTTTTCCAGTTGCCTCTTAAGCAACAGCACTTGAATTTGAACCTGGGCACTTGGACTCAGGGCACGGCTCTTAACCACGTTTCTATCCAGGGCATGGCAAAGGGGCCCTTGAGAACCTGTGTCCCACCAGCTAGTGCGGCTTGCTTGTTTCCACATGTGCAAGAAGCAGGTTCTGCTACACAGAAGCAGAGGCCCAGAGCACTAGATGCCACTGGCTCATCATCAGTCTTCTGGCCTGCCTCCCAGCCAAACAAATAGCCACCATTTATAAAAACACAACACACACTGGGTTTTAATGAGAAAATAATATATACTTGCATTGAATGCCTCACAATCACTATAAAACCGAAGCAGAATAATGACATTTAAGTGGTTAACATACACAGGAGAGCCAGGTACAGAGTATTAATATTCAAACACAGTATTGCTTTTTTTCCCCCCCTCTTCCTCCAGAAAAGAAAAAGTCATTTTGGTAAAGAGCAACACAAAATTAAAATTGGCAGCTCACTCACTGAATGCTTAAAATTCAGGAAATTGGTTCTGTCACTAAAACTGGATATATTCACCATCTCTAAACACTTAGGCTATTTTTTTTTCAAAACATAGTTTAATTACATCTATTTTAGTTGAAAAAAACGTTTAATTATTTGTCTTCAGAGACAAGAGTCGACACTGTTTTAGTGTTCCTTGTTATATTTTTTAATATGTGCGTGTTGTGTATATATGTGGACACTGATTGATATACTGCTTAAATGTCACTTTCTAGGGTGGGCAGCATGCATGGGTGTAGAGAGGCAAAGAAATTGCATTGTGTCATCTGAGTACAACACAGCCTGGCCTCCTGCCACTGACAGACCCTGTTTCCATAATTTCCGGATGAGAAAGCCAAGGCATGTCAGTAGTTAATCAGCTCCGGAGGAAAGTGGACATCTATAAACACTGCAGAATGGAATACTTTCAGGAAAGCTTTTAACATCTACAGAATCTAAACATTAGTTATAGCTGAGATTAACAAGCTTGCGTGCTATTCAGGAGGGGGACAAGCATCAGAGGTCATGTTTCCCACAGGCCTCTTCCTCTCAATGGATTAGGCAGGAACAAACTTTCCTCCAGGGGTCTGCTGCATCTTCAGAAAGTTAAATAGGAGTTTGTTTGGGATCCCAGAGCCTAGCACAGTGCTATGTACAAAGCGGTGGCCCAATGTTTCTTAAATGAGTAAAAAAAAAAACTCAAGAGCACAGAGAAATTCTGGCTCTTCTGAGGGAACTGTCATTTATATGTTAATAGGATTATGAGTGAGTGGAGGGAGGAAAGAGAGAATGGTCATCCAAAAGGCAGTAGAAGGGAACAAGCAAACGTCATCAAGACGCAGGGGCCACAGTTAAACAGCCACGTGACTGCACAATGGTCACGGAAACTCTGCATTTGATGCCTTGTCTACACAGGGAGCATGGACCAAGGGACTCCAGCTCTACAACTCTCTCTGAGGAATTAATGCCTCTGCTCCAATCAGCTGCAGTCAAAGACTGTCTGCCTCTAAAGAGATTCCAAGATTGTGTGGCCTCCCCCTCCTAAGTTTTCCTTTCAGCTGCAAATTCTCTTCTCAAACCTCAGTTTAAGGTGGGTACAGGGTCTCCTTCATGACAGAAAAACTTCAGCTTAAGTCCTGAGGACTGATTGCTTCTGTAAAAAATGGGGGAGTTTGTCTAGATCATGCAAAATATTCTTCTTGCTTGTCTCACTTCACCTGTCTAATCTAACCCAGATCTCATTTTCCTGGGAATGTCTGTCTCTGTGCTAGCCTCCCCCACTAGAAAATAAGTTATTTGTAGCAGGAATCTTATTTGTTTGGTGTCCCCAATGGCTAGCACATTTTGTCGAATATTCGTTCAGAATATTCAGGTTAGAATGAACCATATTAAGATGGCTCCAAATGCCCATATGTAGAGTCTAGCTTCAAACTGCAGGTTCCCTTGGCAGTTTTAAAGGATCCTTGTAAATTATCAGACAGTTTCATTATTACTTTGTGCCCACCACTTGTCTGTGAATAAACTTTCCCCTAAAGTCAACACTAGTCTAATAAAAGAAGCAAAGGTAATGTACATAACATCTACAAACAAATTTTGTGGAATTGCTACTTGTTAGAATAACATATTAGAGCTTATGACACAGTAATATAAAAACAGAAATGAAATTAAGTGAGGTCTGACTTAATTATTGCTTTTTTTTAAAAACCACAGTTTTAAAACAAAAGGGAAAAAAAAAAAAAAAAGGCTGGTCAGGTTTTTCTCATGGCCAGAATTGGAAATTTTCTCATCCAGAAATTTAGGGCACTCAATTATTGAATACCCTTATTATATTGCTTTGAATGATAGAAAGACTAAAGCTGGCATCCTCTAGAGTATACTTACTAAGTATGAATACAAAGCATGAGAATAAATATGATACTTTCCTAAATGTCAAATTACAAAACCGCTCAAAACTCTGCCATTGTGACTCATGCAAATACCATGTTAGATCAATTTAATATTACAAATACTGCATCAGTTCAGTGCCTCTATATCCCTTTTCATAAAAAAGAAATTCTCACTCACTCCTGACGCTGGCTAACAGCTTTGGAGGAAAATAACTGTACACCCTTGTCCCATGATCATTCTGGAATCTTAATACACACACACACAAAGGCACACACTCAAGAGCATACACACTTTACAAAGTTAAGTGTGTACACACACACACACACACACACACACACACACACACACACACCATCTTTAAGATTTGCAGCTGACTCCAAGCCTGCATTTAAATTTCTATCCTATATTTTTATCTGTATGATCCTGAAAAACACTGGTTGCTCAGCAAAAATATCTCTTACTTCCTTATTTTCTCACTTTCTCCCTCCCTTCATCTTGCTATACCTTCATGACCTTTCTTTAATGTTTCATTTCTGATCGATCCAAAATAATCTCTCATTCTTCCTGCCATCCCTAAGGTCTACTTTATAATATAAAATATAAACCCCTTTTTATTTCTTGTCACCTACCTCTCTAAGGCAGAGTTCACCTTTTTTTTCAATTATTGCCACTCTAAAAATACCCCTACCCTCTTGAACCAGGCTGTTCAATGTATACAGGTTTTATTCATGTATATATTCCCCCATCCCATCATAAAAATAGTTGTTGCCCACTAAATATAGTTTTCATATGAAGAAACATAATCGTGAAAATGTGTTCTCATAAACTGCAGATCAGTCAGTATTAGAAGCAGACAAGATCCTAAAGCTAAAATAATCCATTTGGTTTGGCTTCCTCCCCCTTCCTCAACCTCCTAATGTAGAATAGATTGTGTTTGCAACATGAAGAAACATTTTCTTAAAAACATCGATTTTATGGATTGCGATCATTAATTGCTCCCAATTAAAAACAATTCAATGCAAGAGAAATGGAATCATAATTGCCTCTTCTCAACAAATACAGAGAGAAGCATTATTCATTTTGTGGTTGCCAGAGTAGATAGAGTTAACCCATCACCTCGGATGCTATGAGAAGGGGTGGGAAACCAGCACGGAGAAATAAATACTCTAGGCCGTGTAGACCACACCAGCTTGGGCTCTGCTGGTCTCTAAATGGCCTCCTCACCACTGTTTTTCCTCACCACCCAGCCAGGCTGGTCTCAGTTCTGCCTGGAGCAACCACGTTGATTTGCTTATAACTTCTTTGTCCTTTTGGATCAGTTGTGGATTGGTCCAAATTCAGGTGATTCTTTGAGTTGCAAAAAAAATCCTTTCTCTGTTGACTCCAGGGTGTTCGGAGTTTGATGTGTGGACTTCTTTTCACGTGATGTGTCATCATGGTAGATCGCAGCTTCAGGTCTACATAAGGATTGCTAAATTTGTTTGCACTTTAATAAATATTCCATTAAAATGCTCTGATGTGTTGATTGCTTGGTTTCTTGGTGACCCAAGCACCAGTGAAGCTTCCTGGATGGAAGAAGTTTGCTATTCAGTGTCCTCTTCCTCCTGGTTGGCATAGATCCCCGCCTCCCAGCGCAAGGCCAGTGCGCTCTTTCTTCGATTAACCCGTGTGGCCTCAAGGACCTGAAGAGAGAAGGGACAAAATCAAGCCGAGTTCATGGATGTTAATTGTGTATACAAACCAACTTCTTCGTTTTTCCTTCCTCCTTTCCCTCTCTCAATAGCATCTAATGAGAGGGGAAAGTAAT
Organism: Macroglossus sobrinus; assembly: GCA_004027375.1. Lineage (NCBI taxonomy): Eukaryota > Metazoa > Chordata > Mammalia > Chiroptera > Pteropodidae > Macroglossus > Macroglossus sobrinus. The sequence continues at coordinate 89,684 of PVKZ01002018.1, forward strand.
AAAGTGCTTGGCACGTCTAGGAGGTAGGGGAGACATGGGCATAAAAGGGAGGAAGCAGGTTCTGAGTGTGTATTCATCTCATAGCTAAAGTTTGCTATTTGACCTATAGGTTTCAACACAGAGGGATTTTATTTTCCTGAAATATTCTGCAAGTTTCTTTGGATGAGTCTTGACTCTGCATCAGGTTTTCTGATAACAAAGCAGTTTACATGCTGCAGATCAGCGCCATCTGGTGGAAGTGTACTGTATTTGCGCCATCGATTATGCCAGTCGCTAGCCACATGTGGCTACTGAGCCCTTGCAAGCCCTCGCGATAGGGCTAAGGTGGTAGAGAAACTAAGTATTTAATTTTAATTTAAATATTCCCATGGAACCAAGTGACAGCACAGCTATCGACTGTCTTAGTCACTTTGTAAACAAGCAAACCAGAAAATAATGCCAAACAACTGGACCAGTGTGCCTTCAATCCATCAGGCTTTGTAGATCTCTATATAAATTATGATCATATATTTATATCATGACAGTATAATTCGGTATAATCAAACTTCAAAGAAGCATTAAACAAAAAAGAAAATAGCTTTTCAGGACACTAAAAGGCAATCTGAGCATTGTGATGCAACTTCAGGGCTACAGATGCTAGTAAGTGAAATGAAACGTGGCAACCTTAAGGGCAAGGAGGCCAGCCATCATCAGGGTAGGGCTTCCCTCCTCCCAGCTCTCTGAAACAAGCTACGGGCTCCTGAGGGGAAACTTCAGCCAATCTGTTCCAGCTTTAGTCTGAACAAGATGAGATCCAGATGAATAACATTTAGATTTGCCAGCACATAAGAAATGGCTCAATTTCACAACACTTCACCAAAAGCAAGCCCACGCATGCCAGCCAATTAAATTATGGTGGCATTAGTTTATGATGTGAAGTTTCTGGTTGTAAAGACAAGTCCAGCAGAGCCAATACTGATTGATTATCCAAACTGCCATGAAGATTTTGCTTATTCTATGAATAATCATTTTGGCAAGAGTCAGTGATGCTGGCAACTCCAGATAAGGAAGGGGATGAATGTAACAGGCAGTGGTGGGAGTCCAGACATAAGCAAATTCTGGGGTCCAATTCAGCTTGAGTCTCTGCACCTCTGACAAACAAGTGAACTTCTCAGAGTTTCGGTGTGCTTTCCCAGTCCCCTCAGCTGGACCTGACATATAGGAGACGATCATGTCTCCTGAATAAACATTTATCATCAAGCACATAAGCCATGCCATACTGTGTTTTGTGTGTAAGCATATCACTGTCACTCAATATCTAAGAATAAGAAATCGGTAGGAAAGAAGTGTGTTTCCAAATCTGGTAAAGTTATAAATACAGGATCGTCTGGTCATTGCATGGTAATATGGTACTGAGAAGCAGGGCTGGGCCAGGATTATAAGTCCTGAGCTTTATCTGCAGTTCTGTCCCTGGGGTATGCTGCTGTTGGTCATGGCATCTTGAGTCTCAACTTTCTTTATCTGTCATATGGACACAGCGCCACCTGCCCTACTTCACAGGCTTTCTCAGCAGGCAATGCAGACTCTGAAGTCCAGGCAGATCTAGGCTTAAATCCTAGTGATTTTGTGACCTGGAGAAAGGTTACCACTGTGTCTCAGGCCCTTTACATGTAAGATTGGAACAATACAAACTACAGTACAGAGTTGGCCTGAGGAATGAATGAGGCAACATATGGAATGCATTTAGCATGGTTCCCAGTGTCTAGTATATTCTCAAACAATATAATTATGTCTGTCATCAGGTGACAGGGCTTTATAAACTATCAAGTGGTATTCAAATAAAAGTGTTTTTATAAGGAGCTCTACAATGTGTAAAATGGTCATCTGTTCACCTTGCAGATTAGAGATACAAACTGGAAAGTGTACCTAAAAAGCTAAAAATACATCTAAGGATCTGAAAACCACTATTAGATGTCGAGAAAGGTACATGGAATGATATCCTCCATATTCATTTTATCCCTCATGGAACAAAATTACTGATAATCATCAGCTCAGATCTATGGTTAACTATAATTACTTTGCTAAATAGAAAGACATTCAAAATATCTTGTGCTACAGGTTAGCACAACCAATTTGAAGAATAATTTGTAAGACGTAGTATAGTGAATGCAAGGATATCTAAGCCCTATAACTAGTACTTCTTACTTCTAGATATTTAGAGAAATTCTCCAGTAGGTGCTCAAAGAAATATGTATAATAACATTCACTGAAGAATTGTTTATAATGAAAATGGGTTTTTTTTTTTTTTAGAAAAAAGGAAAGACCCTACATATTTCCTTCACTACGAGGATGAATAAACAGTGACATGTTCATTCGATGGAATACTATAATAAGTGACCTAGAGCCGTAAGTATCAACATGGACATATTGAAAAACAGTGCAGGCAAAATAAAGCAAAGAGTGGAACATACTACAATGTATTATCTACGGAAAGTTCTAAAACATGCAAAACCAGAACACACTGTTTACGTATATAAACATTTGTAGTATGAAAACATGCATGAAACTGATGAACACCAAATTCAAGGACAGTTACCTCTCAGGAGAGAGAGAGAAATGAGAACTGGGAGAAGTAACAGGAGGACTTGAGTCGTGTTTGCAGTTTTAATTTCCTCTTAAATTTTAAGCAAATACTATGAAACAATTAAGAACGGACAAAGCTGGATAGATGGGCTCTATGACTTCATCGCGTCACGTTATTTGGAACATGTGAATGCCAGTTCCATGACATCAGGGACTTTGTTTTGTGGACTGCTCTATTCCCAGAATCTAGAAAAGGACCTGATGCATAGTAGGTGCTCAGTAAAGTGTTAACCAAGCAAACGACTTAATCATTCTCTCTCTAATTCTGTAAATTTGAAATAATTCTTTTAAAGTAAAAATACAATGTTAGAGAAATAAAAATATGAAAAAGTCTGCTTTCTTGCAGCAAAAAAAAAAAAAAGAGAGAGAGAGAGAGGAGAGATAAAAATAGGAAAAGAACAGAGAATGATGAAAAACATTGTGCTTTTTCCCAGCACAGGCTTGTGAAATCTGTGTAAAAGGAAGTTGTAGGGGAAAGATGGGGACTTGGGAAGATTCGATGCTTCAAGGAGCTTCAAAAACAAAAATACCGATTTAACAGTTGGGTAAAAGTGGGGCTGGGATGGTGCATGTTTGGAATAACATCCCAAAGCCATAGCATGGTGCTCTTTAAACAAAATACTTGGTCCTCTTGAGCTGCATTATTTTCCACCAGGCCAGGGTCTATTTGCTATCAGTGCCTGAAGAAACTAAAAAAACCCATTGGTTATGCCCTCGAGTCCAAACACCTTCCAGATCTATGAGCAGGGCAAGCTCTTCTCCAATCCCACCACACAGCACAGCACAGCACAGCACAGCACAGTGGGGTGTATCCCTGTTGCGTGTACGCCAACATTTCAAGGCAGTGCCCCGGTTCAGAAAAGTCATGGAGAAAAGAAATACGGAGACGAACTATTTTCTTGCCCTTCTCATTCAACGCATTGGAAAATGGCAAACCACAACGGCATGCACCTGGGCCAGGCATGCAGGACGAGAAGACAAACAAGTTGAAAAGTACCTCGGAAGTCACCTTGCAAGACATTAACTTAGAGGTGTACTGGCAGAGAGGGAAAAGACCAGGGTTAGTACATGGCAGAGACACGCTCGCAGAACACCCCCCAGCTGGGAACTGGCTCCACACCGGGGGCAGATGGGAGGGAAGTGATACCAAGAGACCACGACACACCTACACCGGGGCTTGCTTCATCTGATATTAGTTTATTTAAAGGTCTGTATTTGTGGAGCAAGTAGACACCCTATGATTCTTTAATAAAAATATCAGATAAGCCACACTTTGTTAATTCAAGATTTGTTGCTTCCATTTTCTGTGCTTTGAATTAACAAGTTCCACCCGTTAGCAACCCAATATGCAACCAGCTGCCCACCTGCAAGGCCCTGGACAGCTATTTTGGATTTAAATCTAAAGCCATCTGTAGCCAAAGTCTTTCTCTTCTTGCAGGCTTCTTTGAACCCCAAAGCAGTCTTGTGCCCTATTTAATGTCTCATGAAAAGGAGACCCTATCCACAGACAGAGGTTAATTCGAATGCAAGGTTTGTGGAGGCAGCACCTCTAAAGCTGACTTAAGGATGGCGTTGCATGGGAAAACCATGCAGCCTCCCTCACCATTACTACACCTTGGGTGCCTGGATAAGTTCCTGAGAGTCAGGTAATCAAATAGGAACTGAAATGATCCTTTAGTTCCCATTGGAGACTAAAAGCCACTGCAAGAAAAGCTCAGGAAAAAAAAAGATGACCTGGTTATGGGAGGACCAGCTTTGCACAGCCTCCTCCAGAATTGTGATCATGACCTTGTATTTACACTGCGTAGGACACAGGAGGTATGATTGTTTTTTGGCATTGGTAACTGTAAACTGGTTAGGTGGGATCATATGTCTGTGATCACTGACTGCTGCTTATATGTAGCACTTAAAAATTACAGTTCCGTAATGATCAGGCTGATGGCTGGGAGCTGATGAATCTGGAGCTCTCCTCTTCTTTGTACCTTCTCGTGGTGAGAGTGAGAACCCGAGAGAAAGTTGGGCAGCACAAAAGCATCACTGACTGTGGCTGAGCTGCTTGTGGAGCCTGCGCTGTGGGGAACCAGAGGCAGACGGCTTCCTTTACCTTCTCAACGAGCAGGGCTGCAACTCCCAGGAATGTGTGCCAGGGGTTCTCAGACAAGCAGAAGCTGCAAGACCCCAGCTTTGACCTTACCCAGGAAAATCAGCAAGGCCTTCTCTTAATCCAAGACAGGCAGGCTTGGCTGAAAGCAACTATTCTCAGGGTAGGAGAGAGAACACAGGAAATACCCACCAAGAGTAGATCCAGTGTTACTAGTGAGGGTGGGGCTGAATGCCCAGAAGGCTATAATTTGGACTCGGGCCAGCATCACTTCAACGGAGAAAGGAAAAGCAATCTACCAAGTTCAAGAGCATCACTGCATCAATAACCCATTCTCTTCTGAGCTCAGGTCAAGTTGGGGGAACACCTGGCCAGAAAAACACTGTTGCCAAAATATCCTTCTTTTGCATGGCACCAAGAAACTCTTTTGGAAATTATGAGTCATCGGTCCATTTTGTGTTGCATGACAGACCAGAGATGGCATCAGGTCCAGATAAAGGAATATTTCCACACAGGATAACATTTCCAGATAAGAGAGACCCACACTGAGGGCAGGGCTGTTTCATCTGCGTGTGCAGTATGTGTGACCTTCACAAAAGCACCAGGCTGAGGGGATTGGTGAAGTTCAAGTTTGGTCTCCCTACTGCAGACACCAACTGCATGGCTGGTGCAGCGCTGTGTGTGTCTTCACAGAGGAATAAAAGGTGCCTTTTTCTAATTCTCAGTTACTCTACTTTGTTTTTAAGCCCATCTTCTTAGGAAGCACAGCAGAGAAGAATTATTTTCATTCAATTCAGAAAGAAATGGTTACTTTCTATCGGCAAATACATGGTTTGGTCCTGGTCGTGCGAGAGACTCATAAGTGCCACCAAGTGATTTCTGGAAGGAATATTGGCAGATGGACCAACCAATATGGGTATCTGGGTGACACTGGACTCAGGTAAGCCATGTGAGGTTCTTAGAGGGTGGAGAATCTAAGAAACCACAGTTTGCCCAAAGAATAGCGTATGTGAATAGAGCCAGGACAGAACTATAGTTTTTAGGAGCAGAGAAGCCAATTATACAACTGAACCATTGAGCAATCTGTCTGATCACTACTATTACCCTTCTGGGATAAGAGACAATTAAAGAAGAGGCCACAGATCAGCTAGGAAAACAAACAAAGTCTCATTCATTCCTACAAGCAAACTTCTACATATTTTCTAGTGACAGATGCAGGTACAATATGGAAGGATCCTCGAAATCAGGAAAGGTAAAACATGGGGTAAAAGGTGGCTCTGATCAAGTATTTGTTTTAGAAACAATCTGAGTATGCTTTTTCCCAGATTTGGTTCTCTTAAAAGGGACATGGTAGATGGAATATATTTTGTTCTGTTCCTAAGAATTTTCAACAAAAACAAACTTGCTTCTCTTGTAATGTCAATAACAGTACAAAACACTTGGCCTTGAATTCGTGATCTGGGGATATTAATAGCTTGATTAGTTAGTAGGTTTCTTCCTTATAAGACTGTTTATTTACTTGAGAAACATAGAGACAGGAGGCCGCCACTTCATCGCTTAAGCGAAGGGCAACTGGCATATCAAAACGCTGACTCTGAGCAGCTTCCCCAAAACAAAAGAGAAATCCAATCCAGTCTGCATTCGTTAGGTGGCTGCCCGAGTGTCAGAATCTGCAAGAAAGAGGCTTCCAGCCTCTGCCTGTGAAATGAGCAAGAGCGGGCTCTGCATTTCTCTGCAACATCTTCCTCCAACACCTGTACTTGCACACAAAAGGCAAATACAAGAGGGTACTAAGAAAACACTTGCACAGTTCCACTTGCTCTTCCCCTCCACACCAGAATGCGAGCGGTCCCTTTAGCCAATGCCCACCAAAGCTGCTGATGTACGGTGTGGAATCACTGGGGAGATAAGAAACAAGCCATTTCTAGCACCAGGCTTCAAAATGGTCACAGACACCAGAAGACACCTAAAGGTAAACTCTGTATTTTAAGTGGTGATGCCAAGAAGGGCCAGCTAAAGGGACTTAGGACAGAAAAAGTCCTATGGGCTCAGGAAGGAGCTCCAGCAGGGGAGAAGTCTGCAGCAGCCACCGAGGGCCAGGCTCTGTCACACTGTGCAACAGGGAACACAGCCCAGAGACTCTCTAGCCTAACAGCAGTGGAGTCAGGATCCCAAGAGATGCCGAAAAGAGCCGTCGGGTTGCTACAGAGAAGTTTGCTTTTGTCTTTCCTTTATCCCAATATTTTTAAAGCAACATCGAGTGCCTGGCTTCAAGTCCGGAAATCCTTTAACTTAGCCACCGGGATATGAAAGGCAGTAAATTCCTACTGCGAGCCCCACAGCTTTCAAGTTTAAGGTGATAAAGAAGGTATCATTCAAACTAGGGCATTTTTAAGAGTAAAAGGATGTTTTTAATTACAACGCCAGGATAACAGGCATCACCAGGACCATACCAGGTGAACTAGGTGGTCTCCTCAACCAATCAAGCCATCTGTGACCAAGGGGGCGGGGTGATCACCTCAATAAGTGCGAAGAGATCGCGGCCAGCAGACTCCAAGGAGGTTGATATGGATCCCTGAGATTTATCCCAGGTTCCTGGCCGTGGAATGACCGCTCTTAAGTCTCTTACTAGAGAAGGAAACCACAGAGCAGATGACTTCCTTCACAGTCAATGTGAGCATCACGTGCAAAGTTGTCAGGTTTGAGGGGAGCAGGGTAGCCCTGTGGTTATTAACTGTCATTTCAAATGGCTCTCTCCTGCCAAACTGTACATATGGCCCCAAATCCACTTAGTCTTTTTTAGCACTGTGTAACATTTATAAAAAGATTTCCCAGAGTACGTTGAAGAAACAGCATTGTCACAGTTGCCTAGAGGAGGAGTCCCCAACTTCTGGGCCACAGACTGGTACTGGGATGTGGACTGTTAGGACTCGGGCTGCACAGCAGGAGGTGAGCGGCGGGGTGAGGGAGCGAAGCTTTATCTGTATTTGCAGCCGCTCCCCAGCACTACTATCACACATCACCATCTCAGCTCCACTTCAGATCATCCAGCATTAGTTTCCCATAATGCCCAAAATGTTGGGGACCGCTGCCCTAGAGAAATAAAATCTACAGAGCAGGCCAGCGATGGTAGAAATCAGCTCCCTGATGCCTGGGATGATTTCAGAATTTTTATGTCCTTCTTCCTGTCCTGCATGGACAGGACAATCATCTCATGTAGTAGCCCTGGGCTCAAATTATACTTGACAGCAAAAAGACCTGCTCCTTGCATGATCAATGTTTTTGAGAACAGAGACAAACATTTAACCCCAATTCCAGGCATGTTAAACCACACATTTGAAAACCAGTTTTGGAACCATGATTCTGGCAGACAATTGCATACACATCATGCCTGAACTGGAATACCATACGTCACACTGATGTTCGCTCGCCCTCGAAGTGAAAGAGGAAAGGAGGAGACACTTACACTACTATCATCCATTCTCTCGCGCCTTTTAGATTTGTGTGTCTCATAGTCTTCCATGAGGGTCTGCATCAGATTCTTGGGCCGCTGGGATCCGGCAGCCTCTTCAGGGGCTAACTCAGGCTGCGAGCTGGGGCCTTCAGGTGTGGGGGATGGAGGAGGTCTGACTTTCTCTATTTTCCCTGAAACAATAGGAAGAGAACACCCTTTCTAAGCTTGTCTGCTCATGACTGCTTTCAGAAAAAAGAGAAAACTGGCAAAAAAAAAAAAGCAACTCTGACATAGAGAGTGGTACCAGAACAATGGTTAAGTGCAGGTCATTTTATCACAGGGATCAAAGCACTTGTGGGTAATGTCATAAACCCATCCAACAAGGACCGCAAGGAAACCAGTGCTAAAATGTCAAACCAAAGAAGCTTGTTGGGTGCTCTGCAAATATGTTAGACAGGCAGATAGATGCTGGCTCCAATTGTGTTAGGGATATGTATTCTATCACAGATCATAGAATCAGACTGTCAGAGGAGGTGGTGCCTTTGAATCCTAGAGACTCACTTCTTAGAGATGAGGAAAATTCTTCTATGAAGAGAAGGGTGTGCTGAGGTCACTGGAAGGCGGCGAGGGAACCCAGGTCTCTGGTTTCCTCACTAGGTTCTTTCTTCTCTCTCAAAGGTCACCAACTATCACCTGACCTGCCCAGGTTTTTGGCATGAACAGTAAGTGTTGTAAAACCTTTGAATGAGAACTAGGTTTGTTCTTTTCCCTGTCACCCCAGCCTCATTCATTTACCTTACCTGCCACGGTCCTGAAGGCATTTGGGTTTGAGATTCACCCCCCCTCCCAAACCTTACAGAATGAATGCTGCCAAAGGCAACTTTGGTGTTGTAGAAAAAGTGTGCCCTAGGCTTGGGAAAGGTGAGATTTTAGCCCTTGGACATGACTTACAGGGATTCTCAGATAAGGAGATCAGGTCAGTGGTGGTCGGGGTGTGGTGACTCTAGGCACTTTTGCTAAGACCTTTTGCATCCCTCTGTCTGGGGCAGTGCCTGCCTCTGACTCCTAGCTTATCAAGGGATGGGGTTTATTGCCAGAGAACCCCAAATGCACCTCTGACAAGTTTCTTTAGGGGCAACAGTCATGATTTTTCCAACTATGCTCTTGTGGGAGACAAAGGGTCTACGAACAAGAAACATGGAAAAACGCACAATTCAAACCCAAAGTTTGGCAACCGCAGAGGGGAGACTAAAGCCCCATCTGACCCCTCCCTCCCAGTCCCAAGCTGAAGGTGACTCATCTGTCTTTCCTCATCTTACTCACCAGACTTTTAACTTGGCAACTGCCTAAGGTAGCTGGACTCACTAGTGAAGCCGAGGGTCCACACGCCCCTGTGGGCTGCTATGGCTCCTTTCTGGGCACAGCAGCTCCTTTTGATGGGAGCTGGAAACCCCCCCTGGAGTTCAGGAAACTCAGGTTTTAATTTCTGCTCCTCCCTGAACTAGCTATGTGGTTGGCTACAGACAACCACTTCATGTTTCCACCTCAACCTTGGGCCAATCACTTACGTTCTCTGAGCTTCAACTTCCCTGGTTATTAAATGAGAATTCTCAAACAAGTTGTCTTTGAGGTCCCTTCTAACTCAGACATTCTGCTATTCTATCAAATACCTTTGGCAAGAAGATCCACCTTACTGATTAAAACAAAAAGCATATTGCCATAGCATGTGGCAATTAGGTGGGAAGTTCTTTTTAATATGCAGAACAGGGCACTCCATCTGCAAGAGCCATCATTACATCAGCACATAGGGAAACTCATTGCCTGGAGCTAAATTACTCAGCTCATTAAAAACAAAAAGTCTTTTGATATGAACAGTAAGGTAAAAAATATTTCAAAATCCCCATATTCACCAACGATGATTTCTATTTTTTATTAACAATCCCATACCTCAGGTAATATCACCTCTGCATAATTAATATATATCTCTAAAATTTCAGATTGATTTTTTAAATGAAGGTCTGAAGAACAATACAACACAGGGGTAAGCATGCAAGGCGCTGGAGCCAGCCTGCTTGGGTTTGAATCTACTACTTAGCAGACAAATAACCTCAGGCAAGTTACTTCCAGTTTTTCTATCTCAGTTCCCAGTTGGGTATGATTATAGAGGAACCTATCTTATACAGTTGGTATAAGGACTGAGTTAATATTTATAAAGTTAATATTTAGAAAAGCAAGCATCTAACCTATCTAGTTACTATTTGGAATTTCAAAGAATAATATGTCTATAGAATGAGAATGAGCAATTCCATGGGTATACTGTATAAAATTTTTGCAATTCTTCTAGAACTAGAAATGAACAGCAAATGACAAGGCTAGTCATCATTATTTTCCAACTGACCTCTCAAGTGTCCAAATCATCTCCTACCAGTTAGTTACTCCTCTAGCATTACACTTCTAGAAAGCATAGTGTATGTTCCCTGCCCATACCTCCACCCTTTCACACATGCCACTGTAGGTTCCCTGCTTCATAGCACTTCGTTTATACTTCTGTGAAAGCCTTTTTCACACACTGCTTTGTATGTATCATATCTGGATGTTTAAGCTTCTCAATTAAGCTATATAGTCATCTGAGGATAGGGACCATTTCAATCATCTATGAACCCCTTAATTCATTTAGATATAAACTCCATTAAGGCAGGACACCTTGTCTGTCTTGGTCACTGCTGGAACCAGCACCCACTTCAGTATATTGGCACAAGGTAGAAACTTGAGTTTGTTGGATGAACCAGTATATTATGAAATACACACAGCAGCCACTTATTAAATACTTGCGAATTGGGATAGAATTCCCAATAGAGAATCTGAGGAAAAGAGTTTAAATGTCCACCAAAGCACACGAAATAAAACAATCTTGGTCCAAGATTTGCAGACTCAATTGTAGTCATAACAAGCACATTTATATGGCATTTCATTTACAGGCTTCACATCACTTGATCCTTACAACATCCTTGGGATGCAGTCAGCATGGATGTCACGACATCTGTGAACGGTTTTGATTACAGAGGCTCAGAGGCTAATGCAAGCCCAAGTTACATTAGCTAGTAACAATCAGAGTGAGGTCTGGTCTGGAACCCAGAATGTGTTGATTATGGCTCAAAACTTTATGGTAGGATATAGGCTGAAAGGGAACTGTACAGAGCACAAAGGGTTAATACAGAGCCGTGGTCAACCACGAAACATTACAGACATTTCCCGGTTATTTCTTCCTATTCTATGCAGCAAAAACAACCCATTCCTGGAGCAAGTTTCACCGTTTACAGGCACTAGAGGTCGCATGAGTGACAGGAAAGAAAGCCTAGCCTAGCAGGTCTAGAGCAGCTGCTTTCATAGAGCGGGTGACTGAGAGGTTTGGGGAGGAACAAGAGGTTTCAGATAACCAAGCCCCCAGATGAGCCTCAGGAGAAGCTGTCACATGTCCATAAAGGAAGAAGACACTGTGCCCCATCCCTGGACTTCTGGCCATCGGTTCCGTTGGTATCAGGAAAGTCAGCTTGGTTGGGCTTCTCTGCTGGGCCCTGTGATCTCCAACCAGTCTCATCCCCCCCTACCCGCTTCCGTATGGTTCAAACAATGCACTGGTATTCTGGGCGCCATACTAGGAATCACACAGACTGCTGAAAAGCTGAGGAGGGGCCTGTTCCACACCAACCGTCTCCCTCAGAAGTCTAGTTTGTAAACAGAGGTCCTCAGAATTAGGATATTGAAAAAAAAACTTCTAATGATCCTCCCCAAGTGGTGGGCACTAATTGTAAATAATCAGACGCCTCGGGGATCATGAATGTGATGTGAACTGTCTGTGCCACAGGCCTGGAAAGTCTATCTCATCCTTGTCTCCCACCTTGTAAGCTTTCTTGAAATTACTTGAACTTACCCTGTGAGAATCACCCCAAAATGGTGCTCATCTGTGGCATGCATCTCACCCAGCACTTCCCCAGTACCCTCAGGTTCCAACCCCAACTGCCTCATCCGAACTTGCTCCCATATGTGTTTATTCACCTGGTGAATGATTGAAGAGCTGATGACAGCTGAAAGTGAACTCTATTTCTGATGATAAACATTCTGCCGTCTAGTTTATCACCTGGCAGCACATGCTACAAAACAACTCTCTAGAAGGACTCCCAGTCCCTGGGAAATGACATGAACAGAATGCGATGCAGACCTCGGGGCAGACCAGAATTTTTTTCTTTTAAGGATTATTAGCCATGCTAATAACAAGAGAAGTAAGAGAGCTGTTTGCTTTAACTGTCATGGACTAGGCAGGCCCAGAGGCCTTTCCATCTCACCGGGTGGCACACACCCAGGAGAGCTGATGAGCTGACTCTTCCCCAAGGCCTTAGAAAGCACCGGTCACATCTGTGACAGTGGCACTCACAGACTGTAGCATCGTGAGGCAGACGAAGGAGCAGAGCATTTTACTCCAAATCAGTAAATACTGTTTCCCATGATAAGTGGAAGAGAAAACTGGGATACGTGGATTTATGTTTCCCATTTATTTATTATAAATAATTAAACCAGTTTCTAGGCCAGAGAAAGCAAGCCACGCTTTGGCTGCATTTCTGGATTTTCCGAGCAAGATGAATTTCCCTTGGGGCATCTGTGACAACAGGCTGTGCTGCCCGGGCAGAGACAGAAATCTGCAATTCCTCCCACCCAAAGGAACCTAAGGCAGGGCTCAAATCTTCAGAACACAGCTGTTGCCATCCACACCGTCCAAACCCTCCTTCTGGAGAAACGGGACCCAACTCTAAAAAGCTAAGAATGTGGGTTCCACAAGTTTAGAAAATTAATTTGGTTAAACATTGTGATTTTGATGACTATTACATGCTATGTACATAGTGTCTCATGTCTTAAATGAAAGCTCCTTTGTTTCTACTTTTCTTTCCCCCCCAAAAAAGTAAAGAAAAAGCCAGCACCCACTGTTATTTAAAAAACAAACCAAAATGAAGAAAGACGCCCACCAGGTGACACGCCTTGGCTCAGACCCCCTTCAATCAAGGGCCTTTCTTCACTGGCACTGGGGTGAGGTTGCAAACATCAAAAACAACTCACCGGTCACTGAAATGAGCTCAGAAAGAAATGAGCTCATACTTGCATTTTCAATTTCCTCCCAGTACGAGGGAATATCCTGCTGTCAGACCCAGAGTGTAAGGGCTTGTGCAGAGTGCAGCTGTGACCCACACACCAAGAGCTGGTCCCTGGTCCTTTCATCTCTCCTGAAGGCCCAACGCGGAGAGAATGCGATGATAAGGATCTTCAGATTCTAAGCCTAGCTCAGATACGAGAAATACTCCCGCCTGGCAAAACAAGTCTGAAGAAGAACATCCTAATATTATTACGTAAAAGGTAAGTTGGGCTGTTGATATTGGGTCATTCCCTATGAACAAGACTACAAGATGAAAACTCAAGAAGGAAAGAGCTCTGCTTCTCCAGGGGAAGCCCAGCTTAAGACCAAACAAAGGAAACATTTCACTGAAACAGTAGGAATGGAAAATCATGCTAAACAACAATTCCCTTACAAGATCGTTTTGTGAACCACATTTCTACCAACATGGTGGGCTTGGCTGTGTGACGCTTACTCCCCGCCAAAAGAAAAAATAAAGGAATTATTTTTATGGTAATACTTGTAATTTTATTGTCACCCAATACACTTAATGATGGGCTTTGTTTTTTTTTTAATCACAGCCGACTTTCAAACACTGAGTTCCTGAACTCAGATTTTGTAGGAGAAACTAATTCTAAGGAAGTAACTATGAAAAAAAAAACCCCCAACTAGAAAGCAATTTTATAATGGATAGTCTGTATTTATCTCTGGGTCACAGAAGCTGTAGAAGAGCAACTCGTAATTCTGCTAATGTTTTCTAGGCCTTTCCTTAAAACACATCACTAACTATAATAACAATAATAATTCCTCTTGGGAGCCTTCTGGTTAGCAGGCACTATCCAAACCTACTGATGAGATTGGTACTATTTATTTTATTCTCATTTTACTGGCAAGGAGACTGAGGTTTACACAGCTAGCAAGCAGTGTATTCAGGATTTGAACTTTAGATATAATTCCAGAGAAGTGACTGTCACATTTAGGCCCATATTTTCTTTGACCAGCTTTTTAATAGAAGATATGAATTCATATTTGAGTAATGGAGAATAAAAGAAAGAGATAGGATAACTATGATGTCTGATGCATGCAAGTTTGGGGAAACCTCTGATGTTTACATTTAAGGTCATAAGAAATAAAACACCACATAAAATATAAATGCATTCTTTGGTGATCTATTAATTGCCTGTCCTGTACATTTTTCCCCCCACGACTCCTAGTTCCTCCACCCATAATGTGGCAGCTTATTCACAAAGATCAAATGGATCTGAAAGGCCATTCTCCTTAGGGAAGTACACAGCAAGTCACCATAGCTAGTAAAAAAGACACAGTCATATCCTGCCTTGAACTCCAGCAGTCACAGGGGACATCCTGCTCTCAGGCCTGGCTTTGATTAGCTCATGTTTCTTAACAGGCATAGAGCAGAGATCTTGCAAGAATTAGGTCCTTTGATTCATCTCTTCTTTCTCAGCCTCAAGACTAAATCTTTCTCTGCATGAGGTTGAGTATGATTTTTCAGAAGCCACTCTCCTACCTGGGAGTGTGGAGCAGCCATCCAGGGGTAAAGGACAAGCAACAAGGACACCATGTGGTGTCCTGTCCCCCAGAAAGGTAGGACTACCACTGGTAGCCAACCCAGACACCTTGAATATATCAGAAGACCCAGCACAAGTAGCAGTGTCAGCAGAACCTGCTTAGAGAACGGAATTAAACTCATGGGAAATGTGCTTTTCCCAAAGTTCCACTTCCCGGGAGCCAGAACCATGGGGTTTGTCAATGAAGAAAGAATGGAGCGTATATTTTCCCAGGCATGAGGCTGATAGCTTTCACCAAGGCAGCTGCCCTTTACAAACCATTGAACGGAATGTCCAAAGAGAACTTTGACCTCCATCAGTTGTAGAGTCCTGATTTCATTACATACTTTCACCCCCTTGCAAACACTGCTTCTTAGCAATTCTTAGCAATTCCTTCCCAAATGGCATGCATTTTAAAATGAGCATATTCACTGAGTTCACATAAATAAAAGACAGGGCAGTTCTGGTCCACGGGAGGATAAATCTTAAAGAGCAAAAGAGAACTGCAGAAAGCAGTCATGGTGACCAGTGACCACCAGAACACTAACTTAGTTGACTTTGACCCCAGTCTGCCATATGCATTCAGTTGATAGAATGAACACCTACTCCTGCTCGTCCTTAAATCAAGAAACTGGTCCCTTGTTTGAGTGCCCAGTTCTTTCAAAGATTTCAGGGAATGAGCCTCTGTCTGGAGTGGATAGATGAGCTGCTTCCTGGAAAATGAACTTTCAGAAAGAACTCAGAAAGGCTCACTAGCTGGCATGAGCTATGCCAGCCCCTCCGCCATCTGCTCAGATCTCTGGACAGCACCAGTGATTTTGCCTAATGTAATTTGGAGCCTTGGATGAAGTTCTGAAAGCACAAAGGAACCATTCAGGGTCACTAGAGTGGCACTGTTTCATGACATCTTGGAGCAAAGTCATCCACTCCAGGCCATTGCGAGTAGACGACTCTCGAGGTACAGTAGCTCCATAAACATGGCACAGAAAGGACCCCAGAAAATGCAGGGGTTGGGCCTGAGACTGGAAGAGGGCAAAGGGAGACTGAGCTCAATCACTGCAGGTTGAGAGGGGAACCGTTACTATACACCTCATAATCCTCAGGGCAGAGGGTAAGAAAGGGCATAGAACGAATATGAACTTTGGAGTCAAATGAGCCTGAGTTTGAACCTGGCTCTGCCACTTCCTAGCTGAGTGACCTCAGGCAAGTTACTTAATCTCTCTGGACTCTGGTATTAATTTTGAAAATGAAATAATATGACAGGCCACAGTCCCTTATGCATAACTCCAAAATCCAGAAAAAGCCCTGAAAGCCAAGTTTTGTCCTAACTTATTTGGAGGCAAAACCCCAGTGAATTGGCATAAGGCTCTCCTTAGTATCTACCTGTCCTGCTTAATATAACTAACTCTTTCTAAGCTTTACAGCAGAAATATAATTTGATGACAGGGTGTTGCCTAGACCCTGTCCAGGTGTGTTAAATAATATATGCATATGTAATATATATAATAATGTTATTAATAATAAATGTATATTATTAAATAATAAGTAATAGTATAGACACTTAATGGCTTTTCTAAAATCAGAAACATTCTGAATATATCTGGCCTCAAGAGTTTGGATAATATGGATTACATCTCAGAAGCCTACTGTGAGGATTAAATGAGGAAATGTGTGTAAAACAGCTAGTAAATCACATAGCTTCAAGGGTTTGCTAAGTCGTAGCGACCATGATTAGTCTTGTATCACCAGAGAATGCCAAAGAAATATAATAGTAGACAAAAACCTCTGTAGGATGCTCCACATCAAGCTTTAGTACCTTCACACAGCCAGCTGGGGCCCGACCAGCTGCACAGTCTGTACCTTCTGCAGGAAAGAGGCACTGCATCTTCCCGAAGGACAGCCCGCTCTCACCTGGGCCTGTGATGGAACCCTCCCATTAGCTCCCCACTTCAGGTCCTTCTCCTGTGGAGCAACAAGCATGTCTCAAGAGAGACTTGGCCTCGTCCGGCTCTAATTTAGCATAGAACAAGCCACCAAGCTCTGCTTCATGAATGCTATGCTGACATAATTTTTTTTTTCTCTCTCTAGGATGTTTTCTTGTGATATATTTGAAAATAAAGGGGAAAGAAAAAAGACCCAGTCAATAATCTTTATAGTAATGATCATCTCATGTGCATCTTGACTCAAACTGACAATAGAAGTCAAAACTCCTTAGAGATTTTATTTTTATAATATGTGTAACTATCAGCTCTTTCAACATATTAAAAGACATGAACAGACACTTTAAGTTATGGGTCTCAATAGCCACACCTTCTCCTTTACCATTCTCCATAATGCCCCAGTGGGCAAATTATCTGGCTTGGTAGATGAATTCAACACCTGGCATGAAAACGGAAACTATTTAAAAAAACTAAACAAATCACTCGACAGTTTCTCTGTCATGCCTAGCACTTGGAAGTGAAACCAGGATATCTAATAATAGACAACAGGCACTAAAGTAAGAATTGTCTGTTGACACCCTTTATATGAAAAGATATCTGAAAAGGCCTAAATCGTTACTTAAATAAAATATTTGGGTTTTCCTCCCAAACTCACTCCTCAAGGGCGTCGTACAGCAGTGTGTGGGTTACGACTTCATATATGGCTTGTACACCTGTAGAAACGCTGCCTTTGTTCTCTGTGTCTAAGTACTATCAACAGAAGGTGCATTCTTGGGGATATGACCCCTCACTTAACTCTCAAGTCATCTGTCAAGATGGCGGCATGCCTACAGAAGTGCTTACACAGAGGAAAGCGCAATAGATGCTGGTGGAATGAACTCATTAAAGAAGGAAGCCGTATAGTCTATCAATTCATGGATGAAGGCAGGGCAGCTTGAAAAAGTGTAGAGATAATTACCCCCTCAAGAATCCTCGCTGGCTCCCCACTGACCACAGGATAAAGTCTAAAATCTAAAACCTTTAACATGATCTATGTGGCTCTTCATTGGCTGGTTCCAATCAACTTTGTTTTGTTTTAAATCTCTTCCTTTAACCCACCCTGACCTTATGTAAACCCCTCAAATGTGTCATGTTATTTGTTTCCTTTGGGTCACCATAGGTGCCCTTCCTTCTGACTGGAACAATCTCCTCCACTCCTTGAACCCAACCTTTCCTTCAGTTCAAAGCCTAGATGGTGGTTTCCCGAGAAAGGAAGACTTTGTCCCCCAGTGAGGTGGCCTTCCTTGTTCTGTGCTTCCACAGGTCTCCACCCTTCTCTGTCATGAAACTGCCACCTTTGTCTGATGTTGTTTCTCCTCCTACTGAACTGTAAGTTCTCCAAGGGCAGGAGCTGTATCTGCCTTGTTCATCTTGGTAGGAACAAACGTCCCATAAACCATATTTACATGGAATTTCTTCCTTTAAAATTCACAGAAATAAAATTTCTGGATAATTGTGCTGAATTGGTCTTTGAAAATAACTGTATCTTTTAAAACATAGAAACCCTATCATTCTCCATCTTTGAGAGACAGGAAAACCTAAATCAAAAATCAGTGTCTTTTGGACACTCGAGGCATGGCTAGGGAGAATAGATCTCTCTTTCCTATTAATCTTGGCTCTCAGTGGATTTTGCTTGCCTAAAAGTTTTAGAATTCCAGCATGATTTTCACTAGAGGAGAAGTTAAAGAATTATATTTTTCATCACCTACTATCAAGCTGTCAATCTGAATCACCCAACAAACCAGCTGAAACACCTCTACTGGCATGAAACATGGAGAAGTGTAGTAGGAACTTAGTCACTTCTCCATTCACAAAACTAAAGTTGGATCCAGCAGGTCTAACCCTGGCCATGAATCATCCAGTTTGGCCGCTCAGAATGATGTGTCAGCCTCTTCCCTGATCACGAACTTGGAGGCGGGCTGGCCAACCAATACTCTAAACGTTTCCAGGCACAGACATTGAGAAAATTATATTTTGCATTCAGTTTCTTTAAAACCACATTGTAATGCTGGGAGGCCCTGTCACCTACTAAACATTCTAGAGATAAACGTGAAGGAATGAGGTGCACACGAGTCATTATCATGACTGTGTTCAGTGTAACGACCAGACAGGAGCAGTGTACAGACCTGAATGGATGAATTACTATCTTCTTAGAGGGGCAGAAATCTATCCTAGAGGGATGGGATATATGAGAGGACGTTAGCAGCAGTGCAGAGGGAAGTGCTAAGAAAATTGGGACTGAGTTGCTGGGATGCTGAGGGCTACCATTAGGATCCAGTCTTACTTTAAGCCTGGTGGGGAAGCCTGACAGACCACAGAAGTTCAGGGAGCTAGGGGGAAAGTGTTGAAATTTTTGTCTTTATCTTTGTCCATGTGCTAAGAGGAAAATGGGGAGGGGGTGCAATATGGTAAGAAATTTAATTAAGAGGTAAAGTGAAGAAAACTGCAAATACCCACTGAGCACATGAGAAAAGGTCTTATAATAAAATAATGTTAAGGGAGCTAGGTGGGTGGAGCCAGATGTATCTGACAGGAGAGCCATGGCACCTGCTTTCCATGTGAGTGGGAGCTAAATGCCTGAAGAACATTGCTCCTTCTTACTGTGGGTCCTTTAGGGTCACTTCCTTGTGAACTAGGTTTCCTAGATTGGGCTGAAGTCAAGTGCTATGAAAACCTTTTCTAGGATACCACAGATAAATTCCAACAGACATCTCTGTGCCAAGGCAGCCCACAATAAGAATTTAAAATGAACTTGACAACTAAGGATCTTTCGGAAAAGCCAACCAGTGTCTGTTAAGCATGGACAATAAAACCCTCCTCAAAGTTTTCTTTGCCTCAAACACTCAGCTGGCCATTGCCCTGTGACCTGAAGGAATTAAAAAATAAAATCAATAAAGTTGCCATGCATTTCTTCTTCCTCTTCTCTCCTCTTTCCTTCCTGAACAATTCAGTCCAAAAGTGATTAGGTGGGGTTGAACAAGGTGATGCGTGCAGTAGGGTGGGGTGGGAGGAGCCACAGTGGCATGGCCCGGAGTGGTGTCTGCAGCCAGAGCAGAGTGGGTGGGAAAAGTGGTGACCCAGCACAGGGTGTTGCAGGAAAACAGGAGTCTGGTTACATAAAAAGGGAGGGGACTAGTCGAATAATAAATATATTGACGATAACAAGAATCTGGTTTCTTGTCAAGAAGGAGGTTTGAAAATACCCACTGTGAGAGAAAATAAACACTGTGGTATTAGATTAGAATTAAAGATGTCAGAGTGAGCTCATAATTTTCAAGATAGGTAGGTAGATAGATAAGGTATATAGGAAGGAAGGAAGGAAGGAAGGAAGGAAGGAAGGAAGGAAGGAAGGAAGGAAGGAAAGGAAGGAAGGAAGGAGAAAAAGAAGGAAGGAAAAAAGGAAGGGAGGGAGGAAATGTATATATTCTCTAACTCTGTCCATTGAGAGTGCCTGGGGCAGTGACAATACAATAGCAGTGAACACACCAAACAACCAGATCTTGGTTTCTCAACACCATTCTCCAACAAAAGGAACCAGTGCTCTTTGGAGAAATGGTTGATTTCAGGATTAGAAAAATATGAGACTGGAACATCTCATGGTGCCAAAAAATGAGGACATGTCCAAAGAATAACAGGGACGTGTTAAAAGGACACTAAAGTGAGCTTGAAAGGACTTCCCATGAGCTACATCTGAACAAATTAAGGATAAAAATAATAACAAAAATAGATTATAACTCACTGAATATAACAGGTATCCATGAGACCATACTGACAAAAATTGATCAATGAATAGATTTAAAGTTTGATGAGGGGTAGGCTAAAGATTACATAGTACCAAAGCACCTCCCCACAAAATATTTATTAATTACAAAAGAAAATGATAGTTTTACTGAGCAGAAGCCTGGCAGACACTCCCTCAATAAAGTGATCAAAATCTCGTGAAAAAAGTTAACATCTGTCCCCGTAATGGGACAAATTGGATGCAGTGAGAAGATATATATATATAGTATCATTTCTGAGGTATTCCTACCAAAAGATGCAAAACTTGAATCTAATCGTGTGAAATCAATAGACAAATAAATCCAAATTGAGACATTCTATAAAACTGGGTTTGATGGAACATCATGCTGGCAATTTATTCAAATGGGTCAGAAAATAAATAAATACACACACACACACACACACACACACACACACACACACACACACATACTATATTTGGGAACTTTCTTTAGGTTGAAATTGTTTAAAAATTTAAAAATTAAGAACAAAAAGTGTTACCTTGCATTATTGTAGATTTGGCAGAAGCCAGGTGTCAAGATGGATTAAGATCTGGAGGGACCAACTTAAATACCAACAATTATGAGTAGTACTTCTAAATTATCTCTGGTGAAGGAACAGTTTTTTTCCCCAATCCATGGTGGACCGCTATTTTTTAAAATACAGAATCCCACACTTAGATTTGAGGATAATATCAAATTGCTACAAGCGTTTTCACAAGCTGACTCTCACTGTCTATACTTACCTCAGCATGGTCAGTAAAAAACAGGTTCACAGACAAGCTTGGACCACACTCTGGACAGCATCTCTCTATGGTAGGACATGTGGGTCTCCAATCCCCATCAGACCCAAATGGGAAATAAACAACTACTGGTCACAGTATTATCCATTACGGTAGCAATACTAATTACCACTATAATTAACATCAGCCATCTATACAAAGTATTCAAGAAAATGACTGCCCAGGCAATGAGAGAGGATTAAAGACCTGCCTTTTCTTACTGTAGCTCAATATCTCTGAATTCATCATTAGGACACTGAATGGATGATACCACCTCTGATTGCTGTGTGGTGACTGAAAACAAACCCATTCATACAGGAGAGGAACAAAAGCACCTTCTGCGGGTCAATCTGCAACACTGTGACTATCATTGTTGGGAAGGGACACGGAATTCTGAAGGGTTAGTTGAGCACAACCCCCATATCAGACAGGTTTGATTTAATTGCAGATATTAAGGGTCCTGACTCCATCACAGTCCACACACGGGCCCACTCTGACTGGGTCTGTGACCAACACAGCCCCTCCCCTCAACCAAGAGGCAGCCCCTTCAAATGACAGAGGACAATTCTCTGTGCTGCACCAAGAGCAGAACGAGAAAGGAGCTAATGCATCCTCTGGGAAATGGCAAACACCATCCCGGCTCAGGGTTCTTCCAGAGGACACTCTGACACTCCTGGTGCACGTTCACAAACACAGAAATCCTCATGGAGGGCCCCTGGACCCTTATTCCAGCCATACACACAGGAGGCTCCACATAGAAACCTGTAAACTAAAATGAACTGACAGCATCTGTCTCTGGCCTGTGGCACTTCACTCACCTGGAGCGGTTTTGAAGCACAGTGTTCGTGAGGGCAGCGATGAGGCGTTCTTTGCCTTGGAACTCTGGGTACTCTGCAAGACTTGTCTCTGCCTCTTGAGCTCCTCTTCCCTTTCCTGGGCTGCTCGGATCTCTTCTTCGATCATGGACAAAGTCCGCTGCTTCCTTGACCTCAGCTTGAAGGGCCCAACCATCACATCCGATTCTTGAGTGGCCAGGAGCGAGGCTGTACTTCTCAGCTCAGCTGCCTCCGAGTACTTGCTGAAATAGCTCCCTTCTGGTCTGGTTTCCTCCATGTTTATTGGGCCACTGGGCTGCACTGCAGGCAGTGGTAGGGAGGGCCCCTGTTCCCTGAGTGCCCTGCCTTCAGCAGGCAGGATCTTTGGTATTACATCCCTTTTCTCTTGAACAGGAGAGGATACTTGAGGTGGCTCAAACATGTTCTGAGGCTTCTCTGAGCTGGGGGCCCCAGGGCCAGCTTCCTGTAGTGCTGCTTCTGGCCTCTGCTGTACTGCTCCACCCTTGCTGGTGTCAGACACAGCCCTATCCACTTGCTCGGCTATGGCTTGTTGAATGGCATTCTGCACCAGGAGACCAGCCTGATATTCCAAGGGGTCATCAACCGACGGAGAGTGTCCCAGTGTGGACGAAGGGGAATAGAAACCGTGATCACTATATGACTTGGAGACACCTTCTCCTCGGCCTTCTGAGGGGTTGTCGGTTTGGGGAGTCTGAGGCAGGGAAAAATCAGCCAGTGAATTTTCCTGGAGGGCATTGGCTGTCTCATTGGAGGCCCCACTGTCACTGATGTTGTCCATGCTGAAATCATTGGACAGAGTCTCCAGGACAGTGGTGTCCTGGGACCTCACCGACAATTCATCCAGACCAGAGTCAAGCTCCTCTTGGGTCAAGGAGACATTGACTGACCTTGAAAACTGATCCAAAATCCCAGGGTCGTCATCTTTGACCACGGTGAGAATGGCCCGGGCACTCGTAAACTCTCCGTCCTCTGCCCACAGTTTGGATAAAGGCCCGCGTTTGGAGGGCTCGCTGTAAGGCCCCTCCCTCCCCTGAGGAGCTGCACTGCCCTGGCCTGCCCCGGGAGACTGGCTCTCCAGGGCACAGTGGGCTTTCTGCCCCTTGGCTACCGATGAGCCACTGTCTTCTAGATTTCCTCCAACGGAAGTTGGTCTCAAGACGGTCAGTGGCTTGTCTGAGTTGATTGACCCCAGAGGCCTGTAGAAGGGCTTGATAGAGAACAGCCGGGGGGTACTCTGGCCCTTGGCCGCTGTTTGCCTGGAATTCTCCATCAGCTGGAACTGTTTGCGGGCAGCTGAGAAATCTATCTGCTCTGTGACAATGTCCTCCTTCACGTGTTCAGTCATGCTGGAAGGTTCCCGAGAGGATGCAGGGGCTATGCAGAGCTGCGGTGGGGGCGGCTGCTGCTGCTGCTGCTGCTGCTGCTGCTGCATCAGCATCTGCTCCTGCTGTGCCCTCTTCTCCTTGCGCTCCTTGTACTTTTTGTGTGACTCCAGATGTTCCTCATCCAGCTGTTCCTCGATGGACTTTTCCTGGGGAGGATTCCACCATTTTGCTGCAATGCCAGGATTCTTCTTCACAGCCTGGCTCCGAATGAGCTCTCTCCTCTCCTTTTCCAGCTCCAGCATCTCTTCCGAAGGCCTCACTTTCCGGACACAGTATTGTTCTTTTGCATTCTCATCATATTCAAAGAGCTTGGAGGGCTTCTTGTCCTCGTGGAAGGCACGCAACTCGAACTTGGCTTCCTTCTTCAGAGTGGTGAGCGTGAATTCCCCATCCCGGGACGAACACCATGAGCTGGTGGAGGAGCTGGGGCTCACGGGTGCCTGCAGGCTGTCCCCCAGCAGATCTCTGGGCTGGTTGCGGGAGTGGCCATTCGCTCTTTCACCCTCTGCCATGGTGTCAGAGTTCCTTTTACTGAGTTCAATGTGAGGAGGCAGCTGCCTGCCAGCTGCTCTCTCAGTGGGCTCCAGCTGGACGGCTGTGTGGGCAGGTGGGCTTACGTTGCCCACCGGGATGGCTGCTCCAGGCTCTGGGGAGGATGTGCCGTTGTAGGTTCCGTCCACGGCAGAATCACAGCAGTTGGCTTCCAATACCTCGTCTAGATATCGGATCTCTCTGGCCACATCATTATCCAGAGATTCGTGGTGATCAGTGAGGAGGCCATTGTGGGGGGGTGAGTAAAAAGGGGATGGGTGGTCCATGGAATGTGGAGTAGAGGTGATTCCAGGAACACTCTTACATTCTGCAACAGAGACCTCAATTTCCATGTTTTGGTGATCGGGGGGAAGAGAGCCGATCGCAGGATCCAGGGCGTTGTTGGCACTACAATCGTCTCTCTCGTATTTTAGCCGAATATCATCCTCGGAAAGCTGGGGAGGTTTCTGGAAGAAAGAGGAAACAAAAGTCAGGGTTAAATGCCACATCTGTTACCAATGTGAACACAATGAGAAATTAACTGATAACTATTGGAAGAAAAATTGAAACAACGACAAGTCCTTTTCAACAGAGATTTCCCTTCTACTAATACTTCGTGCATTCATTTTGTTGAGTGACAGATACCTACGCTTCTCCATTTTAAAGATTCTGTTTTGTTTACTGGGTGCCCCAAAAAACTTTCAACCAGTGCTAGCCTCATTTTTTAACTTAACAATAAATTAAGACTCATCATCTGAAGACATTAAAGTTAACTTCTAAAGTGGAAGAGACGTAGCAATTGTTCCAGAGTCTTCTTAAATATTCACAGCAAACTACTGCAGAAATGTAACAGACACACAAATGGTGTCTCCAGCTGTAAAAAGAAGGTCCTTCTGTACGAATAAATCTGATTTATTGCAGATAATTCAGCAGTAACTTAGGAGCCTGACTGGAGTTCCCATCCGGGATTTCACTAACACTTTGGTCACCTCTGCTTCCCCCAATGTGCCCGGCCTACAATGTGCCTGGTATTACTGACTTGGTACAATGCAAAACTGCAATATGGTATAAATTTTCATTTATTTAAGTTTTTAAAACAATTTTTAAAGGCTTAGAATATAATATTAAAATATGACCATAAGATGATTGTCAGGAGATTAGTTCCAAAATCTTTCCAGGGAGAGTAGATATTTATGGATTTGTTCATGAGACCTATAAAAACAAGGGTGTTCACTCTAGGTGCCTTGTACTGCTATCAGCATGTTGAAAAGTTCTCAAGGTTATCTGTGAACTGAAAAGTTATCCATGAACTAGGGGTTTCCTTCACTCCCCATTTTCCATATCCCCCTTTGGACTTCAATCAATCAAGCAGTATATACTACTTCTTTAGTAACAGGCAACAGTAATAAGTATGCCTTCTCTGTTCCTACTTTCTGGTCTTGGATGATCTTCCTTCCAGCTTAAGTCTGGTCTTTGTCAATGGTGCTTAATGACATTAAAATCTTTATTTTTATTTTATTTCTGATCATTAACTAGTGGTCTTTTATCTTTATAATGAACTAACAAGGCATGACAAAGAAGTTTTTCTGTCCTTTTAAAAACATCATCTAAGCTTCTTTCAGTAAGGCAATTGTCATTAAGAATTACAGAAAACTTTAACGCCTGACACTTACTGGCGACCATTCAATTTCAAGTAAACTCATGTCAAAATTAGCTCACTCCAAGAAAAGCTATTACAGGAATAAAGAGACCAACAAAAAGATTAGTTTTATTTGTTTTAATAATTTACTAATAATATTCCTTGTGGGAATAAGTAGAGCTTTCCTTCTATCGCTTTTGGAGGGGGGAAAAAAAGTAGGAAAATAGTAGGAAGCTACTGGGAATAAAATATGGCTAAAAATCACTGCTCCACGAAACCAAAAACACATTAGAATAGTTGACATGAGAGGAAAGAGGGCAATGGAAGCTAAAGGGCAAATAATTAATTCCATAGTTCATGTAATCATGAATCCACTCATTAGACACGCAGGAGGCTGCTTCTGCAGGGCCGTAGCGAAACTAGTGGCAACAAGCACTAGGAGACAACCCCTTCCTCTTAACAAAAATGGAATTTCCCACACTTCTTAGGAAGCCATAAGGTCTATTCTGGAGTTTACTTAGTCCGGTCAGGAGAAATAAAAAGCTTGCCGATAGTTATCTCCTGTAGATAGCAGTGACTGAGCCCCCCTCCACAGCACTCCCCAGGAATGCTTCTCGGCTCTTCACATTGGCATGTCTTTTTAAACGGATGCTTCATAGTTCAGCATTTGACAACGGATAAGCCGACGCCCTGCTGGCTTTTTTTTCTTTCTTTTTTTAGAATTTAAAAATTATATCAATTTTCAAGGCATACTTTCTGAACTAGCAACAACTGATCCAATTCCAATCCAAGAATAGCATTAGACGGCACATTTTTGCAGTGTCAAGAAAACTACCTTTAGCTTTCAGTAAGAAATCATGAGTCTATTAGTTACGTCTTCTGAGATATATCAAACTAAGACTTTAAAAATGCTAATTACTGGCTAAAAGCCAAAGTTTTTGTCCCCAGTATAATTTGAGATGGTTCTTTTCTAACCCAGTTTTTTAAAAAAATAGACACTGGAAAGTATAAACAGGATAGAGGCTCTCCTTTCTGTTAGTTCCATGAGGCCCCATCTTCTCCTTTCTATAAATTCAGAATAAACTCCTGACAATTCCATCCACTTCAGGGAGCAGCCGCTCTAAACTCTAATCAGGTAGAAGTACTTAAAGAGATAAACAACTCTGTATTACTGATTAACAATCACGCATCAGAGGTTCTGAGCTTTTGTAAGTTTAGGCAACAATTTTAACAGAGGAGTAAATTCCTGAGTTCTATTCTCAGCAGGAAGAATTTACCTTCATGCAAAAAGGCCTGATGGGATCAAAGCCGCCAGCAACTGCACGAGGTAAATGAAAATGGGCTGGAAACCCCATTGTCCGATTTTGGCAGGAGTCTGGACTTGACATCATTAAAGGATGTCTTCTTTAAAGGAACAAATGCTTATTGCTCCCTTTGAAGATAAGAAAGACCAGACCTTTCTCCATGCTTCAGATAACATGAACCTGATTCCAGATTTAGATAAAATGCACATCCAATAAATGGACTGGAAAGTCTCTTCTGGAATAAACTATGCCCCAATGCAAAACAACAACAACAACAAAAAAAAATGAAACAAAACAAAGACAAAAACAAAACCAGAAAAAACGGGACAATAAGAAAGAAGCACCAAATTGGACTTTCAAAGATCAGTGAAAAAGTTGGGTTGCTAAGGTAAGGGGCCCATGAGGAAGCTTTGGATTGCCCTGCTAACCCTGCAGGTGGAGCCCTAACAGCACGGCACATGATACCTGCCTGCTGACGGGCTTCCCACAATAGCTGACAGCTGGTCAGGATGTCTGCCATTTACTTTAAATACTTGGGCAGAGACAATGCAGTGCAGCTGTTATGTGTCTGAAATTAGCTTAAATTACATTCCAGGGACAGACAGACAGCCATCTCCATCGGGAACACAGGCTCCAAGGGTGGTCAATCAGAAGGATTGGTCAGAAATCCCACGCTTGGTGGGGTGGCTTCCTTCCTCCAGGAGTTTAGCTCTCTTTAACTTCCAAGGGCCCCTGAGGCTTTGCTAATTGGTATAATTAAGGTTAAGAAATGGGTTTTCCTCAGTGAAATTAATGGCTCGTCAATTAGCATAATGAAATGTTAGAAATCCGGTGAAACTGGTAGTGCTCCAATTTGTGGATTGGAGATATTCTCCACCCTTTCTTAAGTAGGGTGGACAAAGAGAGTGAGCATATTGGCTGGTCCACCCTTAGGGATGGTGACCAAAGTGTGAGAGCTTAATGGCTCTGTGCTCAGCCTCTGGTTCAGAGGATACTGGTTGGTTGTTACTACGTAGTAACAGAATCCTGTCTTTCTAAAATTGCCACGTCTGTCTTCATGTAAGGTGAGATTGGAGCACCTAGAATCTTCCAGAGCCAGGACTTATTTGAAGTTACAAACAATTGTTTTATATTTTCTTTTAGAAATGTTTACTTAATAAATGTCTGTGATGAGCATCAGAATTTGATTCCAGATCTGCTCTTATAACTTCGTAATCAGGTTGTGTCTAATGCTGCCATTATTTATTTAAAAAAGTATTAAGTAATTAAGCCAGCCCTGTCAATTGTTTTAACGAAAACAAATTAGTAGGAGTTAATTTACAATATACGTAAATTGTATGTCTCCGACAAAAGTTCTGTATGAGAACCATGGAACTCTTCTGAGAATTTAACTCCTTTGTAAGGAGGGCTTGTAATAATCTCTCAAATCTGTTTTGAGAATTAAGTTAGATGATGTATTTCAAAACTACTATGTAAACTGTAAAATGTAAATGCAAATGTTCATTATTATGAAGCAATTTTACACGGAAGTGTAAATGACCAATATTAAATTCTTTCCAGGAGCAGGTTGGCTTTCTTTTGGGGGAGAAGGGGGTGATGGTAAAGTTCTGATGTTAAGAAGAAGAAAAAAATCAACATGAGGAGATTATAAAAGAAAAAGGTCCAGGAAAAGCTAAAAGTCTGATCCTAAGGCACTTCTAATTTCCCTATCCTAAGCATTCCAGATCCTTAAATGTCAATTTTTGTTGAAAATAAGTACAATTAGAAAAATGCATTTGCTGCTGCAGCAAACAGAATCATTGCATAAAATACCCTTAAAAGTCAAATTCTGCAGATGCTGTAGCATGGAAAGTCAAGAACCACCTACACCTGGAGCTCACTTGGGAATCAGGTGGGGCCCCACGTTGTTCTGAACAGTCTGGCATACGCTACTGCCGAGCAAACGCCTGAGTGAATGAGCATAGGGAGCTTGTCCTGTGGATGTGCCATGGGGGTCACGCTCCCATTTCATTGCGGGCACATGTCTAAGCTTATCATTGTCACAGTACACGCACAAATATGATCTTGGCTGATGCTCACAATTAGACCCTTTATTGTGTGGAGAAGATTTTGGTCTCAAACCAGTAGGATATGGACAAAAAAGGTGGGGGGGGGGCCGGGAGTGGGAGTCTATGGAAAGCAATTTCACAGGGTGATCTGATTATGAATTCTTAACTGGGAAGGTCACTGTGGGTAGTCACACCCCAGGCCTCAGGCAGACAACTTCTTTAGTGAAAGGTTTTAAGCCAGCCTTGTCCATTGTTCTTGCACATCTAGGTTAACACACCTTTGAAATGCCAGAAGTAATACCCACAAAGTGAGTAGGAACCCTCAAGAAAGGACACAGTCTTATTAACTGTCCTGTAATCCAACTCCAGCCTGGCTTTCTCTAACCTTCCTTAATGTCAAATTCATAAAAGAAGCTGCAAGACTTATTCTCAAGAGCATCTGAGATCTTGCTCCCCAGCATATATTGTCAGCTTGACTCAAATAAACCCTTGTGAAAATTCTCTACAGGTTTGGATGTTTCTTGCGTCAACAAGAATACGGGGTTTTAGAGACATCGAGAGACTTTTCCAAAGGTCGCCTGGCTAGTGACTGGCGCGGCCAGTGTTGGAAGGCCTTTGTTCCTATCCCAGTTACTTCCAAAAGTATTGTACATGTCAGGAGGCTTCCAAAACAAGTAGGGCAATGTTAAGAAGAGTGGATGGATTTAAAGAGCATGTACTCGGCTTCTGGTTGGTACTCTGTTCACCTGAATCTCTAGAAGTCACGTGAGACTCATGATTTGGCTTCAGAGGCCAATGACCCTTTTCCTCTCTTTATTCACAACAGGCCAGAGGCAGACTCTCTGAAGACTCAATGTCAGCTTCCTACCTTCTGCTCTATCTTCGGGACCCTCCAGTGAGAAACAGGGGGTGCTGACTTCCTGCTCGGTCTAGGGGCTTCACCCTCTGGACTGGCCTCTGAGACGGGTTCTCTCTTTACTCTGATGACACCTCAGAGGCAAAATATGAAAATGCCACATCTCAGTCATTGCAGTGGACACCGTGGAAAAGGGCTGTGACTCCTTTCCAGCACCACAGAATCCACAGCACAGGAGAGATTCTAGAAGCCTATTTCATTTGCACAAAAAATACATCAGAGTCTTAATGCCTGCCCTTCTCGGACAATGGACAGCAATGTGACCTTTCTTCTCAGGGTACCTGCAGCTGTGTGCCTCACGAATAGAAAAGAAAAATGCGTTGTCCTTAGCTGATATGGCTGGGCCAGGGGGATGGGGGATGGGTGGGGGGGGCACTAGAAAGGTGTCCTTCATTACAAGGACAAGTAAGAGGCTAAAGCTTCTATTAGGCCCATTGTGTTCTCAGCTTCTCCACTTGCTCACCACCCTCAGGCTGTTACCTCTTGACTACGTCCATTACAAACTTCGACCCATAGCCTAAATGCACGTAACCCAAATTACTCAAACATCAGGTGCCCGCTGGCCCACTGCACGACCAGCTGTCTATGCTCTGAATAACCCAGATTACTTCCTCCTAAAGCCTCACTACTACTTAAATTAGAAACCATTTTCCCCAGGTAATAGGTGACCTGATCCTTTAATCCAATTATTTTTAAGTTCCATCAAAAATACAAACTCACTCTTGGCCCAGGAACTGAGGCATGGCTATGAAATAAAACTTCCTCATAGCTGTGAAACCAGTATTTTCATTTTCCTTTCCTATCCTCCCCCTCTTTCCTAAGTTGCATTTTTTGTACACAGAGCACAACTGTTGTCACAGCAAAGAACTGGTTCCACAAGCCACGCGTGGCTGGCTCTAGGACGGTCCTTACAGGTCTCTGAACTTTCTGGCTGATATTTCCATCATGAAGGCAAGGGGAGAAGGGGGTACAACCTGGCCGGTAGGTGATGCTCAGACACCTGCAAGATGCTCAGTTTGATCTACTGAACTTCATCAGCCTTGGGGGAACCAGGGTAAAGCTATAAGGTCAGGAGGTCTGGGGAAGACAGAATCCCCAAACCAAGGGAACCTGAGGAATGTTGGAGCAGATAGAGGTGAAGAGGTCAAAGTGCATTGCATTCCTGCAAGGATAAGCATGCCCTGAGAACCTGCTGAGTCACACGCCCTGTACCATGCAAGGGCCATAGGGCTCTGAGTTGGTCCCCAGTCTGCAGCAATTCACATAAAGAGAGCAAACAGCATAAAGCAGAGGAAGTGCTGTAACAGTACTGGCAAAGAAAATTCTGGCCCTCTTCAATGGCATAAACTGTGCAGGTTGAACGGAGAGTTTATGAAGGAAGCTGGGAGCACCAAGTCTCCTCAGCAGCTGGCCTGCAGCTCCCCTGCCCCCGACCCCTCCTGAGATGACAGGCTGGGGCAGGCTGGAGGAGGCGCAGGGATTCTGAGTGGGCCCCTTTCACTGCCCTTGTAAAGACACAGAGAGTGGGAATGTCTGAGAACAACTTGCTTCCTTGGTTTGGAGGCTTTAGGCCTCCGGGCCAGGAAGTGGAGGGAACAGGTGATAACCTGGTCCACATTCCAGACCAAGGCAGCCTTTCCTTTTCTACCCACAGCAGATAAAGCTTCTTCCAGCAGTAAGACCAGGGGCCTCCATTGATCATGGGAAGCAGGGAGCCTCGCCACTCCCAGGAAGGACAGAGATACCCACCTCCCCCACTGCTGGAAGGCAGACTTCAGACCCCAAGCACTGCTGGGTAGTTGCAAGCTAAATTTAGACCAGACAGGCTCAGGTCAGCTGTGACTCCCCCCATTAAGGTCACTAACAATTATAAAGCCTCTTGGTTTCCCTCCCACTGACCTCCTCCAGCCCCGAAGCCATTACAGCCAAATGTGACTAAATGCACAGTTGGAAAAAGAGGTTCCTGTTCCCACAGGCCCGGCCTTTGTTCCCTAGTGCTTCTATGCTCTTGGTCAATACAGCAGTCACCATCCTGCTATTCTCTCAGATTTACGACTCAGGTACAAGCTTGAAGACACAATGAAAAGAAACCTCTGGAAACCGTTTCCCCTGGAAACAAGGCTCGTCTATGTTTTGGCTCACTCTCCTGCTGAAGGAAAACGGTCCATTTGTACGAGACGGAGTCTCCCCAACACCAAGGCCTTTCTTATTAGTAGTATCCCCTTAACCCTGCTGCGAAGTCACCAGCTCAAATGTCGGACTGCACATCTGGAAAATGTTAAGGTGTTGTTTGATTAACACATTTACAGCTAGGGCTTTCTGTGAAGGAAACTGAAGACGGTGTGTGTGTCGGGGGTGAGAGGTAGGGAGCGAAGGAAAGGAAGGAAGCTGTGGCCTTTCCTGCAGCCACTGGTGAAAGGCATGTTTCTTTCAGTTGCTCCCCATGAGAGCGGCTGAGAACCGCTGGGACGTTTCAGAGTTTCTCTTGCATGAGAGAGACGCTTCATCTCAGCTCTAGGAAAGTCAAGTTTTGCTTCTTCTCAATGCGATACACATTTGGTGCTCTATCAAAGAATCCTCAGATATTCTTCCAACCAAAGGCCCTTTTCACTGAGAGACTATTTTACAAGGCAAGCCCCACCTCCAGAATAAGCCAAGATCAAGGCCACAGAGAGAACTCGAGCTCCTGCAGCCTGAAATTTCTAAGAGAACTAATTCTGCTGAAATCAAAAGCAAGCCTGGCTTTATTCTTTATAAATTTGCTGTGTCCCTCTGGGTTTTAAAATAGTTCAGGATCTCGGGTTTATGCCTGGCCAACCAGTGATGGCAGAAAGCAAAAGTTAAAAAAACAAAAACAAAAACAAAAAAAACAAAAAACAAAACAAAACAAACTAGACCCAGCAAAAATCCATTATGTTGAGAAAGAGACGGGAGAAAGGAAAATACAGTGCCAGATGCTTTTGAGATTAATCTTCTGCCCACAGATGACTCTACACATGAATAGAGCTGACAAGGGTCTCGCTCCATCCCCCTGGATCCTATAGATGACAGGTACACACACATTTCCTAAAAAGCCCTAAGTCACTCCATGAATGTGGCGAGGTCCACAACATGGAAATAGCATGCCAACTGTAGGTTAAATCAATACAAGGCAATAAGAAGAAAACCAGGGACCAGAATCACTGGGTCACTTGGTTCCATTCTGAAAAAGAACACACACACACACACACACACACACACACACACACACACACACACACACTTTCACAGACACACTCACGCATCATCTTCAAAGCACAATCTGCCACAGATGACTTGTGTGTCTTCGCACACACTGCATGTGTTGTGCAGAGCTTCCTCTTTGCCCTTTAGCATGAAAGCTAAAGATCTGCAAAATGAGAAACAAGTGGCCAGCCTGAGCTGCCCACTCTTCTCTGGTCTCGACTCCACAAAAAAATCTGGCCTCAAGGAACCCTTGCCTTCCAGATTAGAAAGAAAAGGACAGTAAGATAGGTCAGCAGACTCGGCTTACCCTGCGCCCTGAGTGTGTACATCAAACGTCCCCAGTCAGAATTGCCTCTTTTTCCAGACAGATTCCTGTGCACTGGCTCAGGCTGAACAAATTCCTTCTCAGCCTCCTGACCGAAGACTGTGATGTCACAGCTGGCCCTCCCTCTGCTCCCTAAAAGGCCATTCACACAAAGAAGGACTTTAACCCCCTTCCAAGAGGCCCGGCCCCTCCCTCCCTGGCCAGAGCCTGGAGAGCAGTGGCAAGTCCAGCCAGAGGCAGCTTTAGTCTGCTCCCAGGGCCCTCAGGGCTGAGTGGGAAAGGTGGGAGCCTAGTGATACTGATATGAACCAGTTACTGCTGTCTTCTCCTTAAGTCAGAAATGGGCCTCGGGTAAGCAGGGAATTAATATCCTGGTGATGTGGAGGTAGTAAAAAAAAAAAAAAAAAAAAACCCTGGCAAGATCCTGAAGATCCAGTTAAATGAACATTTTTAGGACAGCTTATACTTTTATATACATGTGTGTCTGTGAATTAATGCTCACTGTAAAAAAAATTTGGAAAATAAAGTTATTTATCTTCGTCCCACTGAGGAAAACAATATTTTATTGCACTTTTAGGAATGTGTATTTAATGTACTTGAGACCAGACAGTGTATGCAATTTTGTTGCCAACTTTTTTTTTTCTACTTCATATTATCTCACTCTTCATGTCCTTTAACACTCTTTGTAAGACATACTTTACACGGTTACATTATGTCCCACGAGGAAGTGGGACAGAAGAATCTGATGTCAGGGATGAGCGCTTTAATTTCAAGGAATGTTCGGGGGACGTGGCTACACTTTCCATAACTAACCAGTTTCCTCTGCCAGCAAGAAAACAGACCCCCATTTGCCTTGGGTAGACATGAGCGCCACAGACTACCCACCTCACTCTTTCACCATAGAATCAGACCCCTAGCACTACACAGTAGGCTAATGGAGTGCTGCCCAAGTCCCTGCTTGGGAACTCCAGCTGGCACTCACCACTGCCCCCAGGCTCCACCTACCTTGTCCTCAACTTCAGGCTGACCTAGAAAATGTGGGGCCTAACTTCGGGTCTGGCTAACTAGAAAGCCAGTCAGAATTCCAGGTCCATGTAGGGCCATGAAGAACTCATCATCTTCTTCCATAATATTTTGGAGAAGTCAAAGAGAACAGAGATTTATAGTAATGTGAATAGGAAGAGGTGCACAAATGCCAAGTATAGTTCTATGATGCCAGCTGCTTGGGGTCAGTTTGGGAGCAATTTGTCTTGGTGAAGCAGGTGAACAGCTCAAAGGTGGTAGCAGGGCTCTACTGTGGCCTACAGGTTCGCTGGTTGTGCAGACCACCTAGGACCCTCCGGAAAACACAATTCAAGGAAGGAATAATCATAGTGGATGGAGCCCAGGCAGGCTATTTTGAAAAGGAAGCTAAAGGTATACTACACCTAACAACTATTTATAACACCTAAATGACTTACATTTTTAATATGCCGAAATTTATATAGAAATATCTGGGAGCTTCTCAATGACTGCCCTGGTGATACCAAGTCACCAAGGGGTTGCCATGGCAACTGTATTTATATGCCCGTTGGAATAACTGGAATGTTCTGTTGTACAGCGAAAGGCATTTCAAGATGCTACTCAACAGTCTCAAGTAAAATGAGGTGAAATGAGGTGGAAAAAATCACACACCCAGAGTGGCATTGCTCTGCCTGGGAATGATGGCCCAGGGCAGGGCCTTCTGCAAAGAGGTGTCTCCAAGCCAAGAGACAAGAGTGGTACCCAGGACCCACTGCATAATCACTCCTGCAGGTCCACATACCTGAGGAAGTTTGTAAAACAAAACAAAACATCCCAAACAAAAAATAAAACAAAAAACCAGTTTCAATTCTGTCCTGCCAACATGAGAAATGACTGTATGTACTCTTAAAGTACTATTACCAAGGTAGTAGGCATGTTCTGATTGGAGCCTGAGGTGCTATGGTTTACCACACTCACGCACACTGTTATGAGTCAAATTGTCTCCCTGTGCCCCCACCTCAACTTCATACGTTTAAGTCCTAACACATAGGACCTTGAAATGTGACTATTTGGAGATAGGGTCTCAAAAGCAATTAAGTTAAGTGGTCACTAGGGTTGGCCCTAATCTTGCATGCCTAGTGTCCTTGTAGACAACATGAAGATGCAGAGAGGGAAGACATAGCCACCAACATGGCAAGGAGAGGGGCGATCCCTCCCTACAGTCCTCAGAGGGAACCAACTCTGCTGACGCCTGCTTTTTGCACTTCTAGTTTCCAAACTACAAGACAATAATTTCTGTTGTTTAAGCAAGGTGGCTTGATGCTGCAGAAGCAGAAACCGAGTCGCCCCACGTTAGATGGCAGTGAGGACCTCGCAGGACTGAGCAGAGAGGAATCCAGCAGCACCCACCTTGCTGCTGTTCATCCTTCCACTTCCCCTCCCTCTGGGCACAGACTCTGCGCTTGGGGTGATTTTTCCTAACGAAAATAAGTTTGTACGGCCACTGTAATTCTCCTGGCGCTGTAACCTGATCTGTTTAGTCTCTGAGGGTGCCTTGCACTGGGGGATGTGAAGCCGTTTTTTGACGCATGGTCCTAGTTGACTGGGAAGCCACGTGTGATTTGTGAGGCCCAGGGAATGGGGTCTGGAGGCCATCAGTGTTTTTGTGACCATCGCTCAAATATCTATGGCACACTCACTGGGTGCCAGGTTGTATTACACATCCCTACATACCTTCTCTATTTACTCCTCCCACCAACAGCAAGGTGGGGGTTCTCAACCATTCCACAGAGGGGCGGACCCCAGCTATGGAGCCAAGCCTGCCCCAGGGTCAGAAACAGAGAGCTCTGGCTAGAATCCACAGATCCCACCCACACGGCAGAACTCTGCCCCTGGGAGCCACACTGGGCAGTTCAGGAGGGAGCAGACCCAGGAAGTGTGTCGTGCTAATCCAAAGAATCAAAAAGGACAGATTAAAAAGCAAACAAATGCAAGGCAGCAACAGACTGTCTTTTAAACCAAGTGACAACTGCTATGTGACTTTGGGAAAACTCTGTTTCTTTCCTGGGTGTCAGTTTTCTGGTCTGCAAAACGAGGGAACCACACCAAGCGAAACTCCCCAAATTCACTTCCTTTCTGCTCCTGATCTGTA
This sequence comes from Macroglossus sobrinus, assembly GCA_004027375.1. Lineage (NCBI taxonomy): Eukaryota > Metazoa > Chordata > Mammalia > Chiroptera > Pteropodidae > Macroglossus > Macroglossus sobrinus. The sequence continues at coordinate 126,514 of PVKZ01002018.1, forward strand.
ATTCTGTGATGCTAGCATGAACCTCGAGCAAAGGTGAAGTACTGGGTAGCTCTGAATGTGGTAATGATGAGGGCAGAGCTGAGAGAAAGCCAGCCAGGAAATGGGGGCGGCAACGGCAGCCTTTGAAATCACACGATAGTTCTGCCAAGAGAGATTTCAAGGGTTCCGAGAAGGGACTGGGCTCCGTCTTAGACATTCCCCTTATCAGAATGTTATCTCTTTAGTTGAAAGAGTTTATGCTGCTAAATGTGTAACCATCCCATTTTTGTACTTTGGTGTGATAGAATGTTCCAGAATGGATTTGTTGAGCTCAGCAGGAACTAGGGGGAAGCAGGCAATGTGGAGAGGCTGGCTTCAAAAATGGGTGAGACTGAGCCTGCTGCCTGGAATTGCAAAGTGGGAGAGGAGGGGAGAGGCACTGGTAAGGCTCCTTCCGCACGTTTTCTGGGGCATAGGGAAGCCTTTGTGGCTTTTCAAACTGCTCTGAGGCCCAATTTGGAGCACACTCTGAAGAAGGCTGGGGTCTAGGAACCTCCAAATGCCCTTTCTAAGTGGCTAGAGCCGGGGCCTCCTCCTCAGACAGTCCTTCCCCCACTTTACCTTTTAGTTAGGACCTTCCTCCATGCCTGATCTCCAAAAGACTCCACTTCTCAGCATGGAGCCAAGCCTTTAAAGCAATTTGCACTTAGATGTGAATTTGATGGGAACATTTACAATTTAAAATAGGAGCTTGTTTACCCAAAGGAATCCCTAATGGGGTAAAGTGTGGGGAAACTAAGACATACCCAGCCTTGATTTGTTGAGGGAAGACGACAGAACAGCATCTTTCCCTAAGAAAGGCTTTTCAGAAATCTAGACTCACAGCCAAGTGCCCAGTGTTCAGGTGTTCAAGACCCTGACAGACAGCTAAGAGCGGGGGGCTGGGAAGATCATACACGGGTATATGGACCACCGGACCACCCAGCCACGTCAGCACCGGCCTTGATCTTCTTTTGCTTGTAAGAAACATTATTCTATAGAAAAAGAAGTAGTACACCAACTTCTAAGCTCTTACCCTTCCCACTGCACCCTGCCATCTCCCTGCGTATCCTCTGACCATCTCCAATAATGCTCAAAAGAGGGCTTTGAGAGGGAGAAGAATCTGGAATGCCAGTATACGGAATGCTTCGTTTTAGGACCAGAAGCAGCTAGTGGTGACCTGGTGGGAAAGTCTGGCAGGCCAATGTGGTACCCCACATGCATCCCGTTACGAGTCCCTCCATAGAGGATCTTAGATGCAAACACTACACTCATCTTCTGCAGGAATACTGGTGCCATCATGGTGCATCATGGGAGGGCAAAGCTTTAGAGGAAATGCATTATAATCATGGACAGATATGTGACACAATATATATATATATATAAGTTATTCTTAGACATACAGAAAAATTCTCAATACCATTCACATAAAAGAAGAGCAAAATTAAATTATAAGGTTTCCACCCATGAAATTAGTTATCAGTATGAGAAGAAACAGATACTTTCATCCAACCCCATGGAGTTGCATGGCAATCTGGCCTACGTATCCAACTTTGAAATAGCCACTGTCTTTGACCCAGTAATTCTACTTCCAAGAATTTATACTCAGATATCTCAGACATATAGTGGTACATGTGTAAAATGACCTATATCCAAGACTCTCCAAAGCCACATTGCTTACAAAAGGCTGCAAATAACCTAAGTTAATAGGAGACTAGACTATTCATAAAATGGAATATATGCAAACAGTGCAGCTCCCAGCTCTGAGAACCATATGGAACAACCTCAAAGATTACTGTTAAGTGACCAGTAGTCAATTATATATGTGGAATATAGTTTATATACTACTTTACTTTTGTCATTAGAAAGTGAATGTGTATGTGTGTAAATATATTTATGTATATATATATACATATGTGTGTGTATGTGTGTGTGTGTGTGTGTGTGTGTGTGTACACATACATACATATATGCATAGATTATCCCTATCCATAAAATGAGAAACAGATACGATGATTTCCTCTGGAAAAAGGGGGTGGGGGTGACAGCATGGGACTGGACATCAGAGGTAGTAGTAAGCTGCTTTTCACTGTGAAGGAAGTTGTGCTTTCTTGTTGTAATATATCATACTCTTAAGAGCAAACTCTTATTCTGCACAATTGTATGATAATATAATCTTTTTCAAAGATATGTCATTGACTTGCTGTTATATATAGACATTTTCCTTCCACGAGTTATCTATTCCCAGAAAAGTTGTGAAACACTGTGTGAGTAATCCAATTTCCCTTTGGGAGGCAAATGTCATAGAATTTCATGGGCTATGTCGTAGACAGGCTATGTCATAGGAAAACCCCATTGAAATTTTTACCAAGGTGGGATCAGTCAAGTAGAGAACAAAAATTGGAGGCTGACTTTATCTCCTATTCTAACCAGTGGTCACTTTTTGCTCCATTCAACTTAAATGTACAGATGAGTTCATCTCGTAAGCTCCCTGTCCACCTAGACAGACAGGTGTGTACACACACACACACACACACACACACACACACACACACACACACACACAAATAGGAGAGTCAGTAAATTTAAATCAATTTGAACCTGGTGAATATTTCAAAGCTTTGAGTAAAGTTTTAAAAATAATATTTTGGCTTGCTAAACTAGTAAGCAAAACCACCATGTCTTTTATTAATGTTTAAAGAGGATGCTGAGGGGTTGGGGGATGGACAGTAACTCTGCACTGAGGCAATCCCAAACCCTGGACCCAATGCCAATTCTGCCACGGGATCCTCTGCTCATTCTGTTACCCAGTTCCCAGCCCTCTGGTTGGGCCTGAGGGTCTGAGGTCAGTGAGAGGACCTAGCATAGCACTGAATCCTGTTCATAGAGTCATCCACTTCTTCCCTGCTCAAAGACAAGAGGTGTTAACAGCAAGCCTTCACATCCCCAGGACAGCACTCCCAATTCTGGAGAAGAAAGGAAATCCCTATAATCAAGAGGTGCTTTTTAAACGAGATAGTTGGTGAGCACTAAGAAAACTCAACCAAGAGATCTAACACTAACCAACAGCAAAAGGTTTTGATCCTATTGAATCAGCTACGGATGGATTGCAAGGGAAGTTCTGGAAGGCTCTAGGTTTAGATCGCCAACCACAAAACAGGTCTCATCATCACGGATATCAGTGTCACCATGAACTGCTGCTCCCTCTAGAAATCCATGAATGGCTTTGCTTGTTTCTTCAAAAGCACAAAGCCATATGTGAGGCCAGACTGTGCAGCAAACAGACCTCTGATCCCATTCATTCTGACACATTCTGGCAGAAAAAGAGAACTCCAGGACAGTCCAGATGGTCAATTGGAGAGTCCTGCTCTACCAGGAGTATGTGGCGATTCTGGATCAGGACATGGGCTGAGGGCACTGCCTGATGAAGAGCAGCGGGTGTGGAGGGCAGCCAAGAAGCAGTGAAGGCTCAAACCAGGCACACTCCAGTTTTCCGACTCCCACCTCATGCAGCAAAGTGATGCCACTGACAACATAGGATACTGAGCCTGGTACCCAAAGTGTGTTTGTGGTTTAAGAGGAGCTTGATCTTGACACTAAGGACTTGACTCTGGTTCTGTTCCACCCTTGTACTTTAGCCAGAACCAGGGGAGCACATAGAATCACCCCTCTCCTGCCCAGTACCCACACCCCCAATCCTGCCCTGAGCCAGCTCTGCTGGACCACATTCTGGGAGAAGTTTGGGCAGCCCAGCTCAGGGGCAGCTGAGGGCCAGTCACCTGCTTCCGTCTACTGCTTTTTTGTTGTTCTGAATGCCAGGAAGGAACCTCTGTGGGAGAAGAAGGAAAGCATGGAATTTCTCCATCCACCAAGGGGATGCATGATAAGCACAAGCCAATAGGATGGGGTGCAGGGGGACTCGTGGGGAGGTATTTAGATTCATGCAAAGAAATGTGCTCTCTCCCCTTACTTAAAGCCAGCAAAACTGGACCACTACCTCGTGTCTCATTGATGAAGACTCTCTCTGCCCAACCATGGAATCCCAGGGGCAGAGCACTGTGGTTGAGAGCTATACTGATTATGGAAGCAGGATAAAGCCTAAGCCTGAGAACCAGCAATAAGAAAGGAGGTCGCCATTTGCTTGCACAGCCTCTGCTTCATCCTGTTTACCCTCCAGAGGCCCCACTTTGATCTAGTGGCCAGCTGCTGCTAATTCTTTTGCTTCCATGGTTTTTAGACCCTTGTTTTATTCTCTGCCTATTTGTGTAGGGAAGGTGATCCAGTGGGAAGAACAGGAGTCTAGAGAAAAGGTCAGGGTTTGAATTCACCGGTGTCATAAACTGACGGTATGATGCTTGTGTGAGAGATTTTCTCCTCTCTCTGAAGCTCAGTTTCCTTGTCTGTTAAATGGGTATAATTATGAAGTAGATTAAACAGTGTCCTCTCCAAAATCCGTGTCAATTTGGAACCTCAGAATGTGGCCTTTTTTGGAAACAGGGTCTTCACAAATATAGTTAGTTAAGATGAGGTCATACTGGATTGGGGTGGGCCCTTAATCCAGTGACTGGTGTCCTTATGAGAGGTAAGGACACACAGAAACATTCACAGAGGAGAACTCCATGTGCAGACACAGACAGAAATTGAAATGACTCATCTACAAGTCAAGGAGCACCAAGGACTGTTGGCAGCCACCAGAAGCTAGGAGAAAGGCATGAAATGGATTCTCTCCAACAGCCCCCAAGAAGAACCAACCCTGCCATCCCTGATTTCCAATTTCTGGCCTCCTGAATTGGGAGAAAATACATTTCCATTGGTTTAAGACACTAAGCTTGTGGTAATTTGTCACAGCAGCAATAAGAAACACATCTACCATCTAAAACTGTTATGAAGATTACCTAAGAGACAGCATGCAGAAGTGTTGGCCTCATGACTGAGACATGGTAAGCCCTCATGTAAGCAGGTCACGCTTGCTTTCTCCTCTGGCAGCAGGCCAATAATAGGATTTTTCAGGCCTTTAAGAGGGCAAGTGGCCCCATGGTATTTCTGCTTTTTAACTCTTGTGGACAAAACAAGATGAGTAAAGAAATATTAGTGGAATAAAGGTATGCTCAGGCAGCAATGGCTGCAGTCATGGAAACTGTCGTCCACTGAAGCCAGTTTGCAAAGACCAGAGTTGCAAAGCCCTGGAGTTGGCAATAAACATGCACCTTGTCAAACTGGAGAAGGGACAGAGGGGCCCTCAGACCTTGAAGGTGTTGGCTGAGGTCAATGATTGGGTGATCATAATCTTATATCAAGCATTTATGATATGCCAGGCATGGAGCTAAGTGATTTTAATGCACAATCATATTTATTTCTCAAAATCAGCCTACGAAGCCAGTGCTCTTGATCATATGGCTCAGTTTTAAGTGACTTGCCTCCAGGTACCTAGCAGGGGTGAACGAATGCCATCTATGGCAGGGTCTTTGAACACCATCTTGCCTCTTGTAGATGCAGAAGTTGAAACAACTGGGACTACAGGTTTATCAAATGAGAAAGATTAGCACCAAGGTTCTGTGCCTACTTTACCAAATAACCTAAATGGATCCTAGGACTCTTCCCGGTGATTTCTGGTTCAGTTATGTGCCAGTTTTCTCTAAGGGAAATAGAAAGGATATGCATGACAATGTTCGCAATTATTAATTGAACATGACAATGTGTAGGCATTTCACTATGCCCTTTATATAAATTCCTACCTCAAAAAGTCCAGATAGCAACATTTTGATGTAAGATATAATCTCTATTTTCTATATGAAGACATTGAGGCTCGGAGCTTAAATTAATTGCCCAAGGACACAAAGCATATAAGTGATGGAGTTGAGATCTCGGCCCTGGCTTGTCCAGCTCTCCAAAGTCCACTCCAAAGAAGCAAATCTTGACATCCCTTTTGCTTTTCCAAGACACACGGTGTGTCACAGCTTAGAATCCAAGAATTTACTTTGAGCTCTTAGTTGTATCTTAAAAAGCTGTGTCTGCCATCTGCCCCCACACTTCAGATGTTTGGAGTTCTCTAAATGTTCTAGGTGAGTGACTTTCTCTTCAACTGAGTGGTTGAAATTCTCTAGATAATGTCTGGTCACTCACAAGAATGTTCGTTGTCTCGTACACAGTTTCAACCACAATAGCAAGGATACGATAGCAGTCAGTCCACTCCGGACATGGACCCCTCCCCAAACAAGCAAGGCAGAAGGTGGGGAACCAAGAACAGGAAATAACAGGGACTGGGTGTGGGAGTGGGGAGTTTCAAAGCCAGAGGAACACAACCAACAAACATTTCAAACTGGGAGAGATGGCAGAAGGCTGTTGGAACCAAAAGGTGACTAGAGTCAAGACATTGCACTGTTGTATTCTAAAACACTTAATCTCTCTTTTTTCCCCCTTAAGTTTTTTTGCAAGCACATCTTATACAAAATGAAAAATATAACCGTAAGGAGCCATGCTCCTTGCAGCACTGATGACTTCATGATGACTGAACCTCAGAATTGGTACGGATGGTTAAAATTCCTGTATCTCCTCTTATTGAGACATTTGGCCACTGGGGGCTGGAGAGGGGAGAGATTGCAAGGCTTTACCAGCAAAGACTGGGTTGTAACGAGGGGTTTCTCAGCCCCCTACTAAGTCAGTGTCACTGTGCAATGCTGAAATACATGTTCACATGTTTCCCTTTCAGTTGAGCCTCTTATGAAAAACACTCTTTAAGATCACTCCTTCACTTTCCAATTCTTGTTTAACGAATTATAAATTAGGCCTATTAACATTGCAGTTCGGATATGAACACAAACCAATAACCCAAGAGAATACAAGATGGTTAAAACACAGAGCCCAATTAGATTCAAATACCTGGCTTGCCTTAAGCCTGGATTTCATCATGTGCAATATTTAAGAATGTAGGGACATAAGTGTACCACAGTAACCACTTCTGGAACAGAGGTCCCTGGGGTAAAAAAAAAGTCATGTGTGGTGTAGGAAGATGACAGCCTGTAATCTGAACTGAACCCCAGCTACCCCAAAGGATACTTCGGGGATCAGGGGGTCCACTGTGGCTTGCTCCAGGTCTTCCCTCCCCAACCAAAACTCAGTTCAGACATTTCCTGAGGGCCTGTAAATCGCTGAGCCCTGCCTAGGGCACCACACGGGAACCAAAAGAAGCCTAACATGGTATATAACAACTAGGCTCTCAATAAATGTCATTTGAACCATTTTTTTAAAAAAGAAACTCCTGACTCTAGAATTAAGGGCCTGCCACCCTTTCCAGACTTACTTCCTAAGGATGTCCCCTCACTGACCCCTCACAGCCTTGGTGTGCCCTCCTCTCTCAGTGGGCTTTCCTAGAAGGCCCAGGCCAAACCTGCCTCCCCTACCTCCATCCTAAAGAACACTCCAGCAGAATGAACTGCTCTATCACCACCTCCTTCTAGTGGATCTACCCAATCATGGTTGGGGATCCCGGAGAGTACCGTTGGCATATTCCCACATATATTGAAATGAAAAGCTACTGGGAAAGTTACTTATCTGTCACTGTCAGTGAGGAATCACTGCCCTCCTTCCCAGGGGCTGAGGACATCATCAAGAGGCTTCTGAGCTCCCCAGAGGGCTTTAATTACCTCAGCCTGAAACATGACCTCTAAACCTTCAAGGTTTCTGAAGTTTTAATAACAGGCCACCTGCTGCTGAAAATTTCCCTCCAAATAACCAGCTTCACCCAAAAACACTAAACAAACAGTACTGAAACGTTTTAGTGTTTGAACCTCATGAAAAATTAACTCCACACTAAAATTTCCTCCTAGCATTATAAACTCTGAAATCTGTCCATGCTTTAATTCTCAAAAAAATAAAAATAAATAAAAATAAAATTTAGGTGCATAGTTTTTATATAGTTTTTTTAAAAAACTGTGATAGACTACATAGAACATAAAAGTTGCCATTTTTAGCATTTTAAGTGTAAAATGCAATGGCCATTCATTACACTTACAATGTTGTGCAACCACCACCACTATCTATTTCTAAAATTTTTCATCATCCTAAAGAGAAATTTTGTACCCATTAAGAAATATGGGGCAAAAATTGTGAAACATTCTATGAGGCCAATGAAATATGAAACAGAATCTGGGTAGACAGGTTACATCTTTGTAGCAAACCTAGGGGGGGAAATAGACTAGAAGAAAACAAAATAATTATTGATTGTCTTAGGGTAGTGGAATAACTATCCTAATTTACTTTCTAAATTTTTGGCAATTAATATTTTTATATCATGTTTTTGGTCTCTAAAGCATACTAGAAAACTAAAAGCATACTAGAAAACAATATGAAATAGCTTGATTTATGAAATTCATACATTCCTGGAAAATTTTATGTAAATTAATACTAGAGTTTGTCAATATTTGAAAGTATCTAAAAGTGAAAGAAACCAACCGAAAAAAAACTTATTTTCACTTGCTAATCTCAAACACACAATTAGATTTACCACATCTGCAGTGTGCTTCAATTAACAATTTTGCTAATATTAAGTTATCATAAAAATAAACGGTTCTGCTTATTTTTTATTTTTTAAAAAATCTGGCAAATTAATAATATTAGGACTGATTCTTGAAGAAATTAAAAATGTAACTTAACTTGTTTGGAAAGGAAACTAACTGGTCCTTTCTACCCCAGCCTCAAGTGATCTAAAATCCAATTACTAGAGTGACTTTAAAAACAAACCAAATAACTAGAATACTTCTGAATTTTTGTCACCCTCTGCCCAGGTTGTGATAAAACCTTTGCATAAGACTGCATCCCAGATAAATAATGTCATCAGTGGTTAACAACACAGAGATAATCCCTTCCTTGAAAAGTCTGTTTTCAGCTTAACCTTCCAGTTGGGTTAATTGATGACTGATCTTCCATTAGGAGTGCCTTGCACATCAAAGCATTGTTTGGGAACACAGCAAAGTGGACTGGAGGGAGGGAGGCTCTTTACTCCTCAGGGCTAATCGCTGGAATTGAATATTTCCTAATGGAGATAGCAGCTTTCGGTTTAATAAACAAGCCATTTGTTTGAGAACTAAATGGCTGTCCAATTTCTGGACTGTTGATGGATGCCGATGTGCACCCACGCTAGTGCACACACACAAAGCAACAGAGGCCTCTGTCCTCCATCCCCGTCAAACCCACGCCTGGCTAGCATGCTGTGCTCTCCCTTCCCTGGCCTCTTATCCTGATGCACCTGGGACCAGCACAGTGAGTGGCCCCCAGAGCACCTGGCATCCTGGAAGTACACTGGGTCAGAGCAACCACTGAGCACGCAGTACCCCTCTCTGGGTAGTACAGTTCCTTTAGCTCACACACACCAAGAGAGCCTTCTCTTCTCGCCACCTTCAAGAAAACACTGCAGCCTTCCTTACATGTGCCCCCAGCAATAATGCCAAGAGGAGTCTTGAGGTGCTTTGCAGAATGATCCTTCCACTTTAGGCCAGCACCTCACTTCACACACCGGCAGCTCATCTTCTGGGGTTACAATCTTCTTTCTGCCAGTCACCTCTGAACCCAGCTCTTGTGACTTCTCGGTCTCCTTTGTGGTCATTTCTGTCAGACTTTAGTCATAAATTCTTATTGCCTGGGGGAAGAAGCTGAGACTAGTGTAGTTCCACCCTGGGTCTCTACCTCAGAAAAAACGAACCTGAAGGACCCAAGGGTTTCCTCTTCAAATAAAAAATGAAACCATGTTTGCCAAAGAAACACTCATATCAATGTAAAAAATATGCAGATGTAACTACTTGTTAATTTCTAAAAAACAACTAAGGCTGTAGTCAATGTGGACCATGTTGCTTTATGAAGCAGAGGTTTTTACAGCATTATACCAAAAAGCTTTGGAATAAAAAGCACATAGACTATTCGGCAAAATTAACTAGCTGAGGGAGGCTGCAAGTCTAAAAGGATTACTTGTAATAAAGTTAGTTCCTTTTGGAACTGATCAATGTTATGCCCAACCCATATGTTAAAAATGATATGAGACCAATGACCCTATAATAATGAGCAGTGAAACACAGTGGTACTTACGTCTCATTAACTCTGCTGGTCAGCGCCATTGATCAATACCATATGATGAATAAGGCCAAATATCAGGGGTTTTAAATTAGTTGTAGCCATCAACTGGATATTATTGAAAACTCTTAATTATTTTTTCAGTGACATAAGCAAAATATGTGCACATGCGGCTAAGTAACCAGAGTCCTTTAAAACAACTACCACGTAATGTGAATGACAAGATCTTCTCTGAAACTGTAGAAAACAAGGGGCTCCCCTAGCAAGTGCACTGAAGTTACTTTATTTTTTTCAATTCAATTACCAAGTAGGCTCTACAAAGCAACCAAATTTCAAGTAGCGGTAATATAAACATTTAATGCTATAATGGAACCGCTAGCATAGACTATAGCTATTGCATAGGAGCTAAAATGCAAGCGTTTATTTACATCACAAATTCATTCTATGTGTCCTTTTCTAGTACAATTAACCCAATGGCTTTACTGCAAGTCAATCTTCAAAGAAGATGCGTACCTATTTAACCTTCTGATTTGTTAAACTTGAAGGTAAAACTCTTCAGAAAAGCACATTAAAAGGTAAAGAGAGCCCAGCCTGAATTGACAGCTTAGGATTGCTCTTTCCACCATCTTTATCTCTCCTCCTGTAAAATGGGGATGCTGTGTGCAATGACACAGTATATATTATCTGAGAGATAACATTACTAACCTGAGCAAGTTTATCAATCTTTCAACTAATATCTCAATTTGGTGGGTTGAGTTCTAAAGAAAAAGGGCCAAGATAGTCTCAGGACACATACAGAACACCTGCTACCATTTGGCACTTCTGAAGCACTAGGAAGATAGAATCAATACTTGGACCATTTCGACTGCAACCTTATTGAGAAAGCTTGGATCTATCAGCCTTATTGAGAAAGCTTGGATCTATCATCATTATGTTTCAGATAAATACACAAGGAAGCATAATTCCAAGTTTGAAACATTCTAACCAAGTGCAAAAATCTCAAGTGAGTCCAACTTTTAAGCACATTACAACTGAGCAGAGGAATTGGGCTTAGAAACTGGTTTCATTCCACATCTGTGAGCTTTGGCAGCTCTTGATCTTGACTCTGCCTTCTTGGAATTCCTAAACTGGGTCCTTTCTGCTCATCCCAAATATTCAAGTCTAAGGCGTTTCCAGGCCATTGGAGCCGATAAACCAAGGCTTTACATCAGCTATAAAAAGCATCCTTCAGAACTTGATAAGATGTGGCCTCAAAGATACTGATGCTAATTTTCAAGTCACTGGAACACAAGCTGATTAATCTTTAACTTTTTTTTTTTTTTTTAAGCATGAGTGTTTACTAAAAACACAGAGATTAGAGATTGGAGAACTGCAGCTTCAAGTTAAGGGCTGATTTGTATTCTGGGAGGAATCTTAAACATTCCGAAATCTGGACCTATTTCAACTTAAATCTCAATTTGTTTGGGGCTAAACATCTGAAACCCAAACAAAAATCTGGACAGCATTCAATTTGACACTGAACTCAACTCAAGATAATATGACAATTTGCCCCTCCCCTGCAAAAAAAAAAAAAAGCAGAACTGTAAGTTTCCTAGCCTGAATTTATATTTAGATTACAGACAAGGAGGCAAGAGTTCTACAAATGACAAACACAAATGACAAACACACAAATGACAAACAATAGTAATACAGGAGTTTCCTGGGGGAAATTCAATGGATTTCACTGTTCTTAGATGGAGACCCTTGCATATTCCTAACAAGATGATGTGACTGGCAAATCTTCAGATGTTGGTTCATAACACAGGCCAAGACGGAGCAGGGGGAGGGCAAATGGATCCCAGTTCATGTGACCAAAAGAGAAACCTGAGCAAAAAAGAAAAGTACTAAAAATTTTAAATTAGATAGATAGATAGATAGATAGATAGATATAGATCTTTTGCCAGGAAGTCAAAGAATTTCTCTCTATTCAAAGGGGCTTTAGGACCAAGGGCCCAGCTCTCTCTAACTCCAGAGGTCTTGGTTTCAGTGTCTCTACTGAGAAAGGATCAAATCTCTAATAATAAAAATAAACCTGTTAGGGCTTATTGCATGCCATGTGGACTCATATGGGGACATTCTCTCTCAAGATAGAAAATTCAAGAAAAAGTAGAAACATCAGCCAGAGGGAAAACTGTAAAGAAAATTCTCAGCAGAAGTCATACTCCAGGTTCTAATTCCTAAGAAGAATTTGCATAAGATGAAGAAGATCAATCAAGTCTTTCTCAAAAGCTGATTCTTTTAAATTCCCTCCCTCTCCTCTTAAAAACCTTTTCATTGGCTATTTACGCTAAGAATGGCCTAAAAGTCTGGAAACTTGACTTGAGAGGTGACAAGCTCTCTTTTTCAATTTAACATCACAGCTGAGAAATGTGAGTTGTTCACCTGCTTAGTGTCTCCCTTGCTGCAACTTAAGCACAAACTATGCAGTCACTATGAACAGGAAATCTGAATACTGTGCTGGGCTTTATTTCATTCATTCATTCACCCTTGCAAGTGGGTACCTGCTGTGTTTCAGGCACTGTGCTGGGCACAGGAGGGAGAACCAGGCATGAAGCTGCCCTCTGGAAAATTATTGTAAAGGAAAAATAAGATCTTTTCAATTACAAATAAATGTCAAGTTGTGTCCATGATAAGTGCTTTGAAGGAAAGGCAGCTAGTGAATCAACAAACTCTAATAGGGGAAAAATTGACAGTCAGGAAGATCAGGGGAGGCTTCCCAGAGGAGGTGACTGACAACTGAGCAGCCCATCTGAAAGATGAAGGAGTTAAGCCATGAAGGGGACAGAAGCCTATTCCAGGTTAATGTGGAAGGCCCTGAGGCAGGAACAGGAGAAGCTTACAAGAAATGTACTTACAAGAAAGGGCAATAGTTTCAGTGGCTGGTAAAGGGCAGCAGAATATGTCACCCTAAAATATGCCACTTTGACATATGAATTATTCTGAGCTGAAGACAACTGAGAATAAGCAGATATAAGAAAAGCTGGACATAAATTTGTAAAGTTGCCCCCTCTCCTCTCTCTACCAGGAAGGACAGAAGTTAATCACTGCAGACACTCTAGACTCCGTCAACCCAGAGATGGCATTAGAGGAATTGGCATAATAAACCTTGCTAAATCTAGCCCTTCTCAACCACGAGTTTCCCCATATGTTTGCCTTCTCACAATTTGCTGCTCCTAGAAACTCAAAGCTCTTTTTCCTTTTGTTTTGTCATTTCTCTACAAAATTATCCTTCTCTGCTAAGATGCAATAGAAGCTGAAGTTCTAATCATCCTCTTGAATTACTCATCACCAAGTACTCCTCAATCATACACACGTTAATAAATTGTTTTTTTCCCTTCTTTTTTTCTTATATTTGGATAATTTTTTTATTAGTTTCAAGTATACAGTACATTGGTTAGACATTTATATAGTTTATAAAATGATCCCCTTAATTGCTCCTTCTCTCCTCTGGTTTTCCACCTAGCCAATATATTAATGCTAACTGCATTCCCTATCTCCTTCTCTTGAGACCAACGAACTTAAGATAGGGAGAGGAAAAAGATTTCTCTACACTGGTATGGAGTAAGGGGCTCACGGAGGGAAAGATGCCTGGAGAGATAGATGTTGCCAGAACACACAAGATTTGGGTCTTAACTTTAAGTGCCACTGAAAGGATTAAAGTGTGGAGGTGGGAAATGGCATACCATTGGCTTACACTAGCTTAGCCGGTCTTGGTTTTCTGTCCTGATAGCAGCCTGTTGGTCTGGTCAACCCCTAACAAAGCCAGGAATCTGGTCAGGGAACAGAATCCTGGCCGTGCCCATGCTGCCCTGGGCCTCCTAGAGGACTTCAGGATTATAATTCTGTGGCCCCTTAGAAACAGTGGATTTAAAGCCAGGCCTGAAATAATTTATTTACTTTATTGAATGTCTGATCATTTTTTTCTTGATCTTTCTAAAACCAGCCCTGGAGATTACACAAACAAAGAAATATATGACACCACTAAGCACTTTGTAAATTTGGACAGCAAATTTACTCTCTGCTTGATAATGTTTATATTCTAATACTTAATACATAACTGTAAATCCTGTTTTATTTCCCAACAAGTTGCATCTTTCTAACAGGCCAGTAAATATGGTCTGGGAGACAGGAATAGGACCGATTCCTTTAGGCACTCTTCTGCTAATACAAATAGTCCAGCTTTTAGGTGGCATTAGATTAGCAGTTGAGATATGACGCAAACAGCACACTGCAGAGGTATAAAGAGTGTGGGATTCGGCATCAAACAAAACCGGCTCGGGATCCTGGTTCTGCTACCTGCTTGCTGTAGGATAAGTGGCTGTACCTCTCTGAACCTTGGTTTTCTTATCTGAAAATAAGATGAAGGGATGGTCCTTGGCATGTTGCTGTGTACAAAGAGAAACCACATACGTAACATGAACAGAGGGTGCCCAGCACACAGGGACTGTTATGGTGGGGGGGGGGGCGGTCGCCTGGAAAGGACAGTGGGCCAGCAATCCCCCTGGGCTGCCTCCTAATGGTGATACATTACATCCAAAAGGAAAGGGAATTATGAAAAGGCAAACATTTCACACAGTGGATTTCCCAGATTAACCTCTGCCCAGAGAGCCCTTTATTCTCATTTTAGAAGCATGCAAGCAGCTGCGAGAATGGTTTCAGCAGGCCCACAGAAGTCAGCAGCTCCTCCCTCTGGGGAGACCAATGGGAATGACAGCAACAGCTGCCCCAGGATTTCAAGCCGGAGAGAGGCAGCAGCACCTGTGCGAAAGGGTGCAGCTGCCTTTGTCTGCCTTATCCTGGCCCATCCCCTGAGAGGTGCCTGCAGTTTCCTATACTCTGTCTTGCAGGCAGATCCAGAAAGTGACCATGAGAGAGGATTAGCTCCCAGCAAATGTTCTAGATACAGTGAGAGGAACACGGGACTCGGTTTCTGGACAAACAGCCTTGATATCAAGGCACCTAGTGTGCCCTGATTTCTAACTTAGTTTGATCCCTTATTTGACAGAAAAGCACAAGAGGGGACGACATCCACTAGAAAGCCACATAGTCACACTAAGGACCTCAGGTACATGATGGAGGCTTGTTAGCTCCCCAAAGCTTTAACTTCTGTGAAATGTTCTTCATTTGTATTCTTATTTCTTCTGTTCTGGATTGCTGGAAAAGGTCTGATGGAACACTGCATTTACATGAGAAGGCATTATGACCTGCTCCTGGGAATGGTCTCCAGGCACTCACTCACCTTGCCAAAAGTCCCCCTTGGCTCACTTGGCAGAGACCTTTAGCCTCATGGTAAATTCTTAGAGCAGAGTCTGCAAATTAGCTGGAAAAAAATCCACTCCTTTTCTTGGCTGAGGGGGCTTGGGTAAGCCCATGATCTTTTCATGTGTCCACTCTAAAACAACCACAGGACTCGACAAGTAAAATGAAGCCATCCATTTCCAAGGTCCTTTTCTCAGCACCTCCTCCCCCAGCCTGTGTGTATAAACAAAGGTCTTTGGGGAAAATCATTCTGTTATCTGAAGCAAAACCTGAGCCCACATAATAGTAAATTCTGCAGTCATAGGATAAGCTGTCTCAGCTCCCTCTACGTGACCGAGAGGAGACTGGATCTAAGGACAAACACTGAAATCAGCCGACGATTATCAGCTTCCTTCTAGATGGACTTCTAGGGGGCTGCTGCATGGCCTTCTTGCCACTGTCTCACCTTCCAAGAACAGCAGCAACACAACCTCCACCTCTCTTGAGGCACAATGCTACCCACTCTGCCATTTCCAGTCTTGGCCTGCGTCAAAGTCAACCGTCTAACCCTTGGTAGGCCAGACTGACAGAAGGCCTGAGGTTGTCTGATGAAGGGAATCCATCACCTAGTTCTTAGTGCCTCCCCTTTTTTGAAAAAGTGCTTAGGTCAGAAAAATAAGTGAGTGAATTGAGAATGAGTCTCCTCTTAACATTCTCTCCCCGCTTCACTGCTTTCCTCCAGCTCTCAGCTTTCAGAGCTAAATTATATGTGCCAGATGCTACAGTTCCAGAAAAAGAGAAGGGAAGGGGGAAGGCAAAAGGTGTTTATAACTGTTCATTCCCTCTCACGAGAAATGGAACTCCGTTAAAAACCCTCTCCAACACAAAAGTGCAAAATTACTATGATTATTACTAGCCAAATCAGAGCAGTTTTAGGATTTTGATAGGTTGCTGTAAATTACTCTTATTTCACCATTTTTTTCACTTTTCAGACCTTGTTTTCCTGGGACTCCAGAACTGATTCATGCAAAGTAAATGAAATTTCATAATAGACTTTGCTACAATTCCAACCCCTGGGGGCAAATCTACTCATTAAATGTCAGGTGAGGTAATGCTGCCATCTGCTAGGAAAGGCCTGCACTGTCTGGGCCACTGAAGGAAGAAGTGTTTCAAGTTCATTTCAGGAAATCGATGGGCTGAAAGCTTAGGTTTCCTTCCTAGAGATAATTGCTCAGGACACTCAGAAAAACATCTCATTCATAGCTGCCTGGAAACTTGATTTTTTTATTTTTATTTTTTATTTTTTTTACTGATAGTAATTTCACTAGTTCAGGGAAAGAAGTTTTCCCTTATCCCGAATACCAGATGTCAGTAGAAGGAAGAAATCCCAGAACAAAGCATATGGCAAAGAAACCAGGAGATTGATGGGAGATGAAGGCTCAGGAAAACTCTGGATCTGAAATGGTTTCTATTAATCTATAAAAATGGATTCCACAGAGGCAGGAAAATCACCATTTTATTTCTAAAGCACTCCTCTCTTCGTATGTATTCCTGATCTTTAGACTCAGAAAAATCTCAAGAATAAGTAAGATTTTCTTTACTATGGGGCTAAAATGTGTTATTAGTTTTGATTAGTTTTGGTAGTGGTGGTGAGTGGGGGTGATGCTTTTTTTTTTTTTTGGAAGCCTCTAATTCTTAACTGTCAGAAATTAGGGAATTAAAAACAATAGCTCAACTGAAAAAACATCCATTCTATATCCAGAGCTGAGATCATCTATTTTTCATACTGTATCTGTATAGACATTTATAATATATTTGTCTGAAGCCCTGGAAAACTTGGAGGTATGTGGCAGGTGAGGGGAACTGTTGGACGCAGCTGGTAAAGGTAGAATGCTAAGGTCTTAGGCCATATACCATTATCCTTTCTCAACTTAAGTCTGGCTTGATGCCACAACAGAAACTGACTTCAGCTTCCAATCCGAATTGCAACCTTCATTTCATTTCTGACAGTTTACTAATAGCTTCACGTGTGTGCCAAGGAACTTGAGGTCTGGAACCATCTCTGCTACTTCACTCGCCTTGAGCAAGTCACTTACCTGCTCTGTTTAAAAAGGCAGCGCCGGGCATATAATCAGTACTCAATTATTTTTCCTTTCATAACAACTTAATTGAGACGTAATTCACATATCATAAAAACCACTTTTTTGAAGTGTATAATTCAGTGGTTTTTATTATGTTCACAGACTTGTAGAACCATCACCACGACTAAGCTTTTGATGAATGAATGAATCGGAAGTTTTAGGTAACATGGCTTTCAGTACCAGATTGTATTCTGTAAACTTTTATGAGAGAATTCAGATAATCCTCTTATAAATCCTCAGAATTGGTACTATTATTATCCTCATTTTATGGCAGCGTCAGCTGAGATGTGGACCAAGGTCATCCAGCTGCAGAAACAGCATTCTTAACTAGTTTGAAAATTCTATGATTCTATTAAGAGTCTGACATAGTGAAGTTCCTTATTTATTGTACTATTCATGCTATGAATAAAATTAAAATAGCAATAGCCTTTCTTTTCGTGTTTGTGACAAGTTTGCTACCCTGGGTCCCAAAATGTCTCTTTTCCAGGGAGTGGCAGGAAGACCACTAAACTGTATACCCTTTCATCATTCAAGACTACCTCTGACTTACTTTGGGGTCCCCACCACAAGACACTTAGCAGAATCTCAATAAATGACTGACTGGTAGGTAAAGAACATTGCCTGCCATGCACCGTTTATGGACCACACAGAAGCCCCATTGAGGACGGCCAGAAGGAAGAGCCAGGTGCCTGTGGTGAGTTATACACCAGATCCAAATCACATTAGCCATCACCAACTGGTGCCAGCGGCCCTTGGACCTGCAACTGGCGTTAAAGCTGTAGTTTTGTTTTTTGGAGCAGTAAGGATGAATCAGTCCAGATAAACCAAAGAGGAACATGTCACTCTCTGGGTAGCATGAAACTACCCAGCCTGCTCCACGTTAATTGGAAATCAGATTTGAGCTTGTGCCTTCAGACATTACAAGCTCATAGATTTGGGGGGCTTGTGTGAATAGTTGTACACTTAAGCAGGTGAGTGGGGGGATAGGTAGAATGCTAGTTCAACAAACACCATGCCCAGCCCCAGCCCACCAGAGGACAAGAAGCGGCCTGCCCAAGGTGGTCCTACTGCAGAAGCTTAGTTCTCCTTCCATCTAAGACTCTTAACAGCCATCACTTTTCCATTGCTATGGCCAAATATTGTGATTCATTCTAGAAAAAAAAAGTAAAAGTCCTGATGCCAGTCAATGGCATAAAATGGAGAAAGGGTAACGGAAGGAAAAAATTACAGTAATATATTTTCATGCTAAAAAAAAAGTTTTTCCCATCTCCCACTTGCGTTACATATATAGCTCCCTAAGAACAAAAAAGCTATTCTCCTGCTTGACAGCAGGCCATATGTGATCTGCTTTCACAGCTCAGGGTCCATATGAAATCTCAGGGTTAAAAGGAAACTCAGTTGGAAGGCTGGGGTGGCTGAAGGCAGGGCTGGCTCCTTTGTTTCTAAGGCATGCCACCAACCCAAACACAAGCATCTCAAGTTAAAAGCAGGCCTGCCCACCCCCCCCCCACCTTGGACACCCTGCGAAGGAACTCACAGCTAGCAAGATTGTGCAAAGCATGACTGCCAGTGTCTCCTCGGTCTGCAGTATTTATTAACTAAATGGGTTTCCATCCTGCTGTATTCAGGATGACCCACTTAGGCAGTGACCCCATTTACATGGTTTTGAAAGAAGTCTCCATGAGGAGCTTCTGAGGTTTCCTGGCATAGCAGCCTCTTGCTCTAGGCTAAAGTCCCAGGGACCGAGGGAGCTCTGCTTTACACCAATGCTTGGCATGCAAAGAAAACAGTCCAGCAACCAGAATATTCAACATTCATTATTTCTGCCCTCAGAACTGTTGTTGACAGATTTCTTTTTCCTTTCCCATCAAATTTCAGCAATCTAGATACCCTACATATGCGGTAGTAGAAAGTGTAATGGTCAAAAGAGAAGGTAAACGTTAGCAAAAACCTTTGCCAGAAGCAGCTAAAGGATGTGGCCAGGCCATCCACTTCAGCATGAAAGATGTAAGACATCTTTTATAGATAGTAACCTGGGTACATATCCAAAAGAACTGAAAGCAAGGCCCAAGCAGATACTTGTACATTAATGTTCATAGCAGCACTGTTCACAAAAGCCAAAAGGTGGAAAAAATCCAAATGTCCATTTATGGATCGACAGATAAACAAAATGTGGCGTGCACACTGAGAGAGGAATATTATTCAGCCATGAAAAGTTATTAAATTATGATACATGTTACAATATGGATGAACTTTGAAAACATTATACTGCAGGAAAAAACACAAATGAAAAGGACATAAGAGGACAAATATTGTATAATTCTATTTAGCATGGTAAAAAGTTCTGACACCAGATAGTGGTGATGCTTGGAGTAACATTGTGAGTGTACTGAATTTCCACTTAAAATAGTTAAAATGATAAATTTTTGTCATGTATATTTTACCATAATAAAAAAAAATTAGACAGTAAACCTCTCAGAGGTCGAGATCCTGTCTTAGCCATCTTTGTATCTCTAGCACCTGATACTATTCTAGCTCAGAAGAGTAACTTCACAAAAGCCTGCCTAATTGACCACTTACACAGTACAATCATTGTGAAGTTAATGCTTTTATCAGGTTACACTGTACCTTGCACCAGGCATTCAAACCCCTTAAAGTTATCATTCTAAGAACTCACAAAATGATCTCATCTGCAGAAGTAAAAATCCATCCAGTTTTATTTCTCCAGAAAAGTTTCATGTAGATTTCATTTCTCTTGCTACAGGGGCTGAACACTGGCACAAGCCAGGTCATGAACAGAAACATTAAAATGGCCCAGATCCATACCTGTTTGGCCTGAGAAGATAGAGACCATGCGTCTTCAAAGTCTCTATTATTTTAAAAGAATACACAGATTTAGAAGGGGTCTCTGAAGCAACTTTTTCTAACTCTGTGAAAATCAATTCAATTTGAACAGCTTATCCATCCCTAAAACTATTCATGGCCAGAGGACATAGTACCCTAATAACATACTGTGTTTTTTTTGTTTTATGTACTATGCTAACACTTCCCTTGTTTGCCCCAAAGCTCTTTTGTGTAGAAGAGTGAGAACACGAAGCCATGGTAAGACAAAGCCTCAGGTTTAAGGCTACATAGCGAAAGATAAGTAGGGCCTCTGGGTACCTCATTCTTGGAAATTACCAGTTTTTTTTAATGTGTTCGCTGGTAACTGAACTAGAAAATATTTCATCTTATCTACACAATCATCTTTAGATTACTCTTTCCTGAGGACCTACCCTGTAACTAGACATTTTGGATCAGAGATGCAAAGACGCAGATTATTTATGGGGATCTCAGCCTCCTTGAGAAGATAAGACTCAAAATAAACATCTAACAATGTGGCAAGGGCAATAGTAACCAGCATTCTCAACTCTGGCACTAGTGACATTTTGGCTCAGATATTCTTTGTTGGGGGCTGCCCTGTGCATTGTAGGATATTTAGCTGCATCCTTGGCATCTCTACCAACTAAATTCTAGTAGCCCTCACTTGCCAAGTTAATTACAGATGTTTCCCAACATTGCCAAATGCCCCCTTGGGGACAAAATAGCCACCAGTTGAGACTTACTGGCAAAGACACACATAAGGTATCATGAAGGCACAGAAAAAAAGATTCTGAAGCCAGAGAAGAGAATCAGCCATTAAACTGAGTCTTAAAGGGTAAGAATGAGTAAGCCAGAGAGGGATTTCAGGCAGAAGAGAGCACAGCTAGTGATAAAACAGGGTAGTGTAACATGCCCAGTGCAGGGTCCAAACTACAAACAGGCTGGTGATGTTCATGACAAAACACAAAACAGCAATAGGGGGAGACAAGGCTGGGGAGTTAAGCAGAGGCCAGGTCACAAATACCGTGTCTTGGAATCTAGACTTTATTCTGCAGGCAATCACTCTTCACATAATTAGACCAACCAAGCCTGCCTTAATCTTCATACATTCTCATCAAATAATCCTAATAGTATTTCTATTCAAAGACAATACTTCTGCTCTTCTCAGCAATGCTAATGAGCGCTGAATTTTCAGTCGGTTGCCAATTTCTATTATCTTTTCTTTTTTGTCCTGACTTTTTCTCAGATACCAGGTTTTCTACCCATTGATAAGTGCAAGAACCAGTTTTCCTCACATCCCATCAACCTAATTTAGCAGAGTCCCATAGTCACTCAATTTCCACTATCCTCCTCCAAAACTATTACAACTCACATTCAGTAAATGATTGTCACCTCACAAGCTTCATAATGGTAAGCTTCATAATAATATTAACAATCAATCTTGAAAACCTGCTTGCCTGGAAGATTAGCCTAGAGTAGATAGTTAAGAAAAATGACTACTAGCCTGAATGTCCCAGCTATAGAGAACATGTGTTTACTTGATCCCTGATCTCCCTTAATCTCTGCTGCCACTATCTCCTTCTGCCCTGTGAAGGAGCTGACACTCCTTCAGCTCCTCTGAGTGAGCAGGGGACCCAAGTGTGGCCAATCAGAACATACACTCCCCACCCCCGCCACCTCAGGGCCAGGAAGGGTAGGAAGGCCAATTAGGGCTAATGAGACTCTAGTCTGAGACTTTGGTTGGAATTTCATGGAATTAAAAAAATGGAATAAAAGCCTGGAGCTGCTGTCAGTCATCTTGATACCACCAAAAAACAAACAAACAAACAAACAAAACGGGGGTGGGGAGTGGAGGAGAGGGCCTACCAAGGATGGAGTCAGCACAAAGGAAAACACAGATGAATGGAGAAAGAGGGACACTAATGATGTCATTTAAACTCCTTCTCCTGTGCCTGAATCCTATCCATATACCTTTCAGTGATTTGAGCCATTAAATTTCGCTTCATAAGCCGGTTTGAGTTACGAAGTTAGCAGGACTTCCCTTAAAACCACACAGAGCTAAATTTACATTAAAATATAAACCTAAATTGCAAAAATTAACTTTTTTCATTTTTAGTATATTACTTTTACCAACCACAGTATTTATTATAATTTTTTTGTTATTTTTTATAAGTCATATAATACATTATGTCATTTTAATCTACTGATTAAAATATAAAGAAACAAGCACACAGTGCAATTTTCTCATTTATAACTCTTTGAGGAAAAAAATCAAGAAATTAGACCTTGCTTCTAACATCTCACTCCATTTATGCATGGAAAGTGTCAGATACTGCTGTGTTATTTGTTACAAAATGGTTTGGCTCCATCTGCAAAAGTAAGAGAAAACTCCATACCCAAATGTGACAAGAGAAATTTGGAACGAAACATAACGTTTGGGATAATCTAACCATTCTGTATCCTGACTGTGGTAACGAATCTTTAACGGTATGCATTTATCCAAACTCACAAAGAATGAGTTTTACTGTACACAAACAGTGAATAAATCTTAAGCATGGATTTAAAAATTCAACACACACACACACCATATGGGATTAGAAAAAGCAACCAAAATTATCTCATTACAAATCAGAACACACAAATCTGAAAGGGTTCTGAAAATGAAGTCACCTCTCTTAAGATTTTTTTTAAGAATTTTTATTGACCATGGACAATACCTGATCTTTGTGAACTTGAAAACGTTCAAGTGTGCAGCTCCACACTTCTTTCTTTACTTCGCTACCATCATAGTGCAACAGACAGAATTACATACTATCTCCCTCCACTTTTTGAGTTGGACTAATAAAAGTTCATGAAGACCAAACCTGTCCCCAGGCCCCTGCAGAGTACAGAATGCCTGGCCAGAAGTGGGTATGAAAGGGGGTTCATACAATAGATTCAATTCCTAAGAAGAATATTCTGTAGCTTTACCCCAATGCTTACCTACCTGGCCAACATGTTCAAGGTCAGGGGCAAATAAGTCGGCCAGATTTTAAAGCAAGACATGTATATGCTTTTCATGCATTCCACAGCTTATAAGCTGTATGCCAAGTTTCCCAGCAATGCATCTAAAATCATTACTACCTGGTTTAGAAATGATTACAGCATTAAATCATCAGACAAATCCCGGAGGACATACCTACTTCAGCTCCCTAAGAAAGTGCTATCCATATAAATCGAAGGTCCTAAGGTATTTCAGTAATTACTAGGGAGAGAGAAATAGTTTACAACAAAATTGGAACTTGAAATAAAATAACATTTTTATAGCCTTAGAGCTATTCTGCTTTAGTTTTCTTAAAGAAACGTTGGCTATGGAAGTACACCATTAGCTTTTTAGAATTCCCAGAGCCTGAAATGTCAGGTATGTGCCTTTTCTTTTTGGGCGACACCACTGCCTCAAGTTCATAAAGGTTAATTTCCCTAAAGAATAATGGGAAATGCGCTTAAATGAGTTTGAGGCACTAAAGGTGTAAGTTCTCTGGAAGGCACACAGCAGAACTCTGCAATAAAGGCACAGTAACCGAGGAGACTTACTGTGAAGAGCGAGAACAGCATCCAGGTGGCGATCATGACCTAACTCTCCCTCAGTTACAACCTGATCTTGAGAACCAGCTGCTCCTAAAGCTTCGTCCAGGTTTCCCTTTCCTTGGTCGGACATCTGATTTAAGGACACGGTCCTCTCTGCCAGGTCACAGCGTTTCAGGTGAAGTAGGATTGAGCTAGCATCCTGTGTGCGCATGTACCTGGTGGACGCTGCCCCAGGAAGCACGCAGACTGCAACGTGAACCCGCCCGACGTCTCGGATTCAAAGGTACACTCTGGAACTATGCTAGCGCCGAGGCTTCAAGGGCAAATGAAACAGGAGTCGAGTGTATTTATTTTAACACAGCTACTAATTATCAGATTACATTTTATCAGATCAATTATGATCCAACAAATGCTAGCTGTTGGTTGAACTCAAATGTAATGTGATAACAAGCCCCGAAGAATCAGTGAGTAGGGTTTTTAAAAAAAGTTATGATGACTTATTTTATAATACGTAACACCAGAAAGTGACCTTCAAGACTTTTTTTTCCTCCGGTAAAGCCGCTGGCTCTCCACAATAAGGAAAGTCACTGGACACTGTGTTTACAGTTAAGACAAGTAACTCTATTGGTTCAAACAAAGGCACCTTTAAAAAGACAGGAAGAAAACCTGTTTAGCAAAGAGGCAGGCGCAAAAAGGAACAAGCATTGCGTGAAAAGTGATACGAAATGAAGTCAAGGCACAGGTGCTCTGTTAATGGAGCAAGAATAAAATTTCTAGCCTTTTTCAACACAAAAGTCAAAATCCTACTTTTATTAGGAACTACATTAAGAAGTTTTTTTCTTTTTTGTTTTTAAGTCCTGTTTTAAAGAAATCTGGGGAAAAGACAAGGGGAGTTATGTTCTCAGCATCAGTTAGGATGGCTGGCTCCCTGCCTGTAAGGTGGAGAGGGGCATGAGCTCATCCACTGGCCACTGAATCCACCAGTATTCATCTCTGAGTCAGGACTTGCTGTGTCTGTGCGCTATTCTTCAATAGAAGTATTTTCTCAACTGGTTTTTACATGCTTTATATTATCCTTAGAGATTATTTTCATTCTATCAGACATATCTAGTCTTGACTTTAGCCTCAATTTCAATAAGTGAAATTAAAGGAGGCAGTTTTTTGAAATACATACATATGCTGCTCTTCTACAAGTAATCCAATTTCCTGTTCTCCCTTGCTTTTTAGATCAGCTTTAATCAATGTCCACTCTACACTGCTCACTACACTCTAGCCACAACTAACTGTCCCTTCAGTGCAAATCTGTTCCTGCCTCATGGCCTTTGACCTCGCTGTACCCTCTCCCCCAATGTTCTTTCTCTAACTCAGCTCTGTCCAATAGAACTTTTCTATGATGATGGAAATGTTCTATATCCAATATGGTAGCCCCCAGCCATACCCTGGCTATTGATGTGAAATGTGGCTAGTGAGACTGAGGAACTTGTTTTTAAATGTTAATTAGCTTAAATGCAAATTTAAGTAGATACACATGGTCAGTGGCTACCAGATTTTTATCAGTCGGGCCTCAGCACAAATGCTACCTCCTCAGAGAAGCGCCCCCACCACTGATGTCTTCATCTTAGTGGCCTCCCATACCCCCTCACTTACCTTCTCAACATTTACCACCACCTGAAATGATTGTGCTGTGTTTTCTTCCTATTGCTTGTTTCTCTCCTCTAGAATGTAAGGTCCCCAAGGACAGAAATCTCATTTCTCTTATTCCCTGTTGTCTCTCAAGTACCCGGAACAGTATCTGGCATACGGCAGACACTCAGCCAACATCTATCTGAGTCAGTCAATGAATCAATCAATTCACCTGGCAGAGGTACTTTACGATGGAATGGAAAAAGAAGGAAATCCACACGTCTTGGCAAGTGAATTGTGAATTGCTTTTATCTGAACTCTGACCCATAGAGCCACATTCCACAGCTGATCCAGTTCTGCATTCAAATGGTAAAGAGGTAAAGCAGCCTCCAAACCAGAATCCCAAGGTCGGAGACTTGGAGGCCATGACCTTACGATCCTCTAAGAACAGACGTGAAGATCCTCCCCTTCACAGACAGGAAGAGCCGTCTCTGAACAAATGGCTGCAATCCTGAAGACCCACAAGACTGGCAGCAGCCCTAGCGAGAACAAGCTGTGTCAGGTACTAGGTTATAGGGCAGGGACCAAGGCAGAAAAGATCCCCCACACTTTGGGTGTTCACCTTCTCCTGGAAGAGACAGACACAGCAATAGTATTAAGATGATGCATTAGCTTTGGGACTCTGTGAGGGAGCCTCATGAAGGTGCTAGGAGAGCACAAAAGGAGACACCTCACTTGGCTTGGGGTGGTCAGGGAAGGCTTCCCGGAGGAAGGGATCATAAAGTTGAATCTTGCAGCGAGATAGTTAGGACTGTCATGGTGGTGGGTGTTGGGGGATAGGAGTGACAAGGAGCCAGGAAATGACTATTCCAGGCAGCAAGAATAGCAAGAGCAAAAATAGGCATGAATTGCTGAACTGCTTACAGAGAATTACAAGTACCTTGGTTTTACTGGAGCATAAAGAGTGAGGTCTAAGTGGCAAGAAATAAGGCCAAAGAAATAGGTAGAGAGTGAAATTTTATAGATCATACAGGCCTTAAACGCCAAGGATTTGGGTTTTTATTCTTAGGGCAGCAGGTGATAGGCTTTAAGAATAAGGATGAAATGGCTATCTGCTTTCTAATGATCATGATCCTAGAGATGCAGTGGTGGCGAAGAAATTGGAAAGGGCTTAACACTTGAGACAAATGCTCTATCTGGGACAGGGATGGAAAATACTGCCTCTGTGTCCAGAAACCGAATGGGGTCAATCGGGCCAAAAGCGATATGGCTGCCAAAGACAGGCTGACACAGTCACATTATCTGGACGAGCTTTATAATGCACACACCTGTGGGGTCATGAGACCAATGCCCTCGGTACAACAGTGACAATCAGCCACAGCAACAAATGCCATCTTGGAAGGTTAGGAAATGTTGTCAAGTCATTCTCTGCAGGGAGAATTTTTGGTCATTTGGGCACTGCCTGAATATAGGCTGGGCTGCTACTGAAAATTGAGGACCTAGTTGCTGACAGAAAGACCGTCTGGGAATTGTTGCTGGGGCCCGGACTAGCTGGCCTTATGAGCTCTTTCAGTCCTAGGATTGCCTGTGAAAAGGTTCATGTCCACAAGAACACTCGCTTGAACAGTAAACGAAATGCTGTGCCCTGCCAAGCCAGAGCGTAAATGTGGTCTGCTCTATTTTAAGAACATAATCCACTAAGAAAAAACAGACTCCTAAAAAGGGGAATACATAATTATCGGCAACACATGAGCCATGATTCTAGCCCCACCCCTGCCTTTCCAAAGTTTCTCTTTTTAACAATGTAAGATCCAAAACACAAGGAACCATAATTTTCAATGAAAGGTTCTGGTGCAACTTGTGATTTTTTTTTTTCCTCCCTAAAAAACTATGTCTGGATTCATCCCATTCCATTAAGAGGAAAACCTGTGACTTGAACTAATTTGATTGATTTTCCTAAATATACATTTTCCTAGAAGAAAGCTTTGGAAAATTAAGCAAATAAGAGTATCAGAAAAATCACCTCCTCTTATTTACTAAATTCTTCCTGCATATTCTTCCTGCAAGACTCCCAAAGCAGTAACTACATGTTACCAGGTTGAAGCAACATCTTTCTATTTACTGCATTTGCTTTAAATATGTATCTTTCGTTATTTTTGGAAAGATACAAAAATATCATAACACAAAGCAGACTCTTGAACTTTTATTTACTTGTTTCCTGAGAAGTTCAAAACGCCTTAAATACTCAGCTTATCCAATTCTTTCTAAATTACCAGTGGGCACAGCTTTAATAGACAGAGGGAGCAGAAAAACCACTGGGGATGGCAGTACTCTAAATACAGGCTTTCCAAGTCTAATCATAATCACGATGTGTGCCATGAAGACAAGCTTCCCTTCTCTTATCCTAACTGATGTCACTCCTCTATGATTTTGGTTATCCAGAATTACTAACCATATTGGCCACTTTGATTGAATCTTCTCCTAATGGCATAAAGCACAGAGATGAAAAATGATGAAATGTATGGCTTTTTCCCTCCAAAGTTTTCTTTCTCTTAGGAAAACAGAAGATACGGAAGACCTAGCCTGCCAACTGCCATGACTACCCTTGGTTTCTCTTTTGGGATGCAACTTCAAATTGCCAGCAAGTAAACAATGGTGATGGGCTACGTGTTTACGTCCCCAGTACTACCTAGGAGAGCGCCTTGCACGTGGTAGCTGTCAAATGCATGTTCATGAAACTGAATGATGGAGAGAGAACAAAGATACCCTTTGAGACAGGGAACCCCAACCTTCTAACCAAAGTCTACACTCCCTCCCAGCAGGCAACAAGTACAGAGGGACAGCTACACAGTGCAATGCTGTGCATCCTCTGGAGGTGAAAGTGCTGCTCTGTTCATTAGCTGAATCACAATGATTTTTCCCCCAAGTCTTTTTCATACTACTCCTTGTGGAAAAACTCAGGTAGAATGAAGATTAACCCAACATCTCAGCTTGAAGATTAAAATAAGCTACATGTCCCCACTCTTCGCTGTACACCCAAAACGTACATTTTGCCTCCTTTACGATGAAATGTCGAACATAGCCGGGAGATTCTGAGGCACTTCATCAAATTCTACAAATGGGAAATAATAGTTCTTGGCAGGATAATGTAGAATAATCATTGAGGGTAACAAAGTACTTATTTTAAAAGAAAACATCTTTATTCAGCCAAGGTTGAACCGCCCAGGGCAATATTTCAAATTAACTCCACAAGTTTCCTAAAATTAATTGTCACTGAGGTTGTTATTATTGGACACTCTCACAGACAAAGTACAGTTAAACGTATTTCAGCCGCAAGAAATATTCTTGGAGTAAACACCCTATGTGTATCCACAAGCTGGTTCTTTTCTAGATTACAAAGGGTAGTTGTTTACTTCTGAGAGAAGAAATGTGTCCTCAGACATTCTTTTTTAACTCATTTCCCATTTAGAAAAAAAAAAAAGCATAGCTGGCTGCCAGCGTTAATTTAATTTTACATAAACACGCTCTTTGAGGCTGAAGCAAATCTGACTAGTTTTCAATGTGAAAATAAAATATGAAAACTGTTCTTAGAGTTATTTCTAAACAGAACTTATCTCTAATCCTAACGTATACATAAACCGGATTCATCAAATGAATCCTCGACTAATAATCGTTTGAGAATGACGTTAACATCCTGCAAGGGAATGCTGTGTTTTCTAGGATTTGACATTTTCAGCGATTTAGAATTACTATATTTTGTAAATGGAAATACCACAACTAAAAAAAAGAATGCTATAAATAGAATGATGTCATTTGTTTCCAAAGACTATCCAATATACTAGAGCAATGTAAAAATAGTAATAAAAGTGAGATACTTCGTAGCAAACTTTGAGGGTAAGGTTAGGACAGTAATCCCAGAGTTACCTTGGGGTAAATTGCTATAACTGTAGGCACCACTGGCGAGTATTCTCGGGGCAAACAGGAAATGGGTTCAATTATTTTGAGTTAACAGTACAGTACAAGAGAGAGAGATGTCTTTCTAATTAAAACAAAAGCTGTCTAAATCCCCAAGGAGAGTTTTTATTGAAAATTACGATTGGTACAAAATGAAAATAAAATAAACTGATATATAATAAACACTAAGAATATCTGAAAATACTTTGTTAATCTATATTTGGTGATAAAAGCACTTTTCCTAACCTGCTTTTAATATCATTTCAGAACAATGTGAAACAAAAACAAAATTAAAAATACACAGGTGCTAAATAAAACCACGATTTTTTATTTATTTGTATTATTTATGCCTACAGCACCTTGTCTTCCTAGGTGGTCTCCCATCCAAGAACTAACCAGGCCCGATCCTGCTTAGCTTCCGAGATCCCACATTGGACTTGTTCAAGGTAGCATGGCCACAGACCATGGACCATGACTCTCCTGGGGTGCAAATCCAGGACCTTCTGCATGTAAAGCAGATGTGCTAACCACTACACTATGGAACCATGTCCAAACCATGATTTTTTAAAATATAGGAATCTATAACATAAGAGAAACTTATTGGATTTTGTTACCTAATATCACCATAAAAAAATAAAAAATAAAAAGCAAGGCAGAAAGGAGGGAAAGAAAAATAAAACAGCATAAATTCACAGAAAGAAAGAGAAAGAGAGGAAGGAAGGAAGGAAGGAAGGAAGGAAGGAAGGAAGGAAGGAAGGAAGGAAAGAAGGAAGGAAAGGAAGGAGGGAGGGAGAGAGAGGGGAGAGAGAGAGAGAGAGAGAGAGAGAGAGAGAGAGAGAGAGAGAGAGAGAGAAGAGAGAAAGAAAAAAAAGGAAAAGAGAAAAGAAAAGAAAAAAGAAAAAAAAGAAAAGAAAAGAAAGGAAGAAAAAGAAAATACAGACTGATAGAAGCAGCTCACATATTTCGCAAGGAGTGATCAAGTACCTACTGTGTGCTAAGCCTAAACTACTGGAGCATTCTTAATTATGTATAAGACCTCAAAAGAAGGTCCTTGTGTGGCCAGTATAGTGAGATGCACATGCCTTCCGGCAGAAACACACTGACTGCCTACATTAGGGGTTGAAAGAGAGAGCCCATGCCTGAACCAAGTCTGATTGCTACTAGTTCTTACAAATACAGTTCTATTGGAATGTGGCCACACCTGTTCATTTACATATCGTCTAAGTCTGTTTTCAAGTTCCAACAGTAGAGAAATCGCAACAGACACCATATGGCCTGCGAAGCCTAAAATAGTTACTGTCCCATCTTTACGGAAAATGTTTGCTGATGCCTGGTCTGTATCAAGACATACCTGGGTAGAATCCAGAGGTTTGTTCACCATTTGCCCCAATAGCTTGGGCCCTCCAAGTACAGAGTTATGAAATTGGCAGTGGATCTCAGGAAAAGAGCCCTGACCTTTTGAGAGTCAGAAAACGGAGATGAATGCCCAGCCTCGCTGTGTACCTGCTATGTAGGCTTTGGCAGTTTACAGAATCTCTCTGCATGGGTTTCCCATCTGTCAAATGGAAGAACACCTGGACTGCCTATCTCACAAGACATGAAAGTGATTTTGGCCACTGTAAAGCATAGACTCAAATAGAATGGCATTCTAACACTTAATGTGTGCTTGGGATGTGCCAAATATCATGCTAAGGGCTTTCTATGTGTTATCTCAACCACCCTAATAGATGAGTCCCATTATGATCCTTCTTTATAGATAAAAGAACCAAGGCTCCGCAAGATTAAGGGATTTGCCTATTGTCACACAAGTAAGTGGTGAAACTAAGACTAAAATCTAGGCCTGTCAGACTCAAATGAAGGGCTTATGCTATTCATTACTAAGAGCACTGACTCTCAAAACTGCCCCACTGAGTCGTATGTACCATATCTATTCACTTCATTGAACGAAGCCCTCCTGGAATGGTTTCTGAGGCAAGCACTACAGGGCCTGACACTGGGGTGGTACAATCTGTGTGACAGCTCCACTGATGTACTACTAGGGGTTGAGAAGTGCCCACAAAATAAAAATCAAAGCTTTATCTACACAGGCAGTGAAAGGGAGCCCCAAGCAATGATACAGTAATCTTACCTTCATAGGTGCCAGGATTAATTTCAAATTAATAAGTAACCCATAAAGACTGTCCTGCCTACACAACTCAGAGGCAGCCTCACCTATCTTGTCTTCTCTGCATTTCTGAACATTATGTATGCATAAGTCAGGACCCCACAGTTTCACTTAACCAAGCACATCTAACAAAAATATTACAGAAAACATCACAGTACCAACAGAATATATTCCATGGATCTCGCTGTTATATTCCTGGGTTTCGAAAAGGAACCTTAATTCAGCAATTTGTGAGCTTTTATTATTGCCAATTTTACCCTTCTGAAAAGCGATTTGGAAATCTGTCTGCAGAGTCTTTCTAGCCATGCCAATTTATCCAGCATTTTCATTTCTAGGATCTATCAGATGGAAATAATCAGAAATGCTTACAAAAAGATAAGGGTAAGGATGTTCACTACAATACTATTTATAAAGGCAAACATCTGGAAGCCACCTAACCTCCCAACACAATCCATTATCTAAATAAATCTCAATAGAATATTTTGTAGCTATTAGTGACCATGGGTAGAAGACAGACTGACCTACAACAGAGAGACACTGCCTATACTCTTCACAAATGCCAATGGTAAGAAAGGGCCTGAAGAACTTTTCCAAATTAAAGGAAGCAAAAGACAGATGACTTCTAAATATATCAGGACTGGATCCTGGTTTTGGGGTTAAAAGATAATTGCTATAAAAAGCATTTTGGAGAAAAATTGGCAAAATTTGAAATGTTTGATTTTAGATATTAGTACTGTATCAATGACCTATTTCCTAAATTTTATCACAACTATGTAAAATAACATCGAGGCATGATGTCTGCAATTTATTTGTAAATGGTTCAGAAAAAATTATGTTAAAATTATATATAATACATAATGTGTACAAGATACATACATTATATATAAATTCACATATTATATATAAAAATAAAGAGAAAGCAACTATGGGAAATAATAATTGGTGAAGGGAACACAACGTTCTTTGTTTTGTTTTAGCAACTCTTTTGTAACTTTAAAATTATATTAAAATGAAAAGCTGAAAAGTGTCTGAAATTTTGTTACATGAGAAAATGCTTATGGTAAAATGAGTAAAAACATTAGGATATAAAATTATATATTAGCACAATGTCTCAAAAATGGGGGCAATTTAAAAATAATTATATTAGAAAGAAATGAACCTAAATGTTACTAGTGTCATTTCTGAGTGGAGATTCTAGTTAAACTTTATTTTTTATTTTCATACCATGCTAGATAGGGTGCTGCCAGATTCATAAATAACTCAATAAAGTCAATGAGATCTTTAAATTTTAAAATATATTTAGACCTTTTTTGTATCTACAGTTTTTTTATATAAGTACATAGTACTCTTATAATCAGGAAAGAATGAAATATAGAAAAATATCGTTTTTTTGAACCACATAAACATCCAATTCAGTCTTAAGAACTTTTGTACACTAGATTAATACTTCATGTCAGAGGAATTTGAAGATAAAGCATTTAAACCCTAATCAGATTAAATCCTGTGTACAGCAGCAATATTATATTGGTAAATTTCACTACATATTTGAAATTACTTTCAATTCAAACCTGAGAAGACTAAGGGCAGCTACAGGATCAGTGTATAAAAAAGGCGGCAACTTCAAGCTTCAGCTAGAACTCTCTCAAGATTGTTAAACTGACAGCATAAATAATTGTGCCCATATTAAATAGCATTTCCTTCTAATTCATCTCTTATAATGTCTTTTACCTATTCTCAGTTTTAAAATTAAAATACTACATGTTATATGTGTGTGTATAATTTTTTTCTAAGCCACTGGGGTCAGCTGCAGACAATGTCCCATTATTCCTAATATTTCAGTGTACATTTCTTTAAGAAAAGGACATTTTCCTACCTAATTCTAATAGAGTCTTAAAATCATGCAATTAACATTGACAGAATCCTATCATCTAAACTACAGACCCCATTCAAATTCAGTAATTCTCCCAGTGATGCTCTTAGCAGCAAAATGGTCCAGCCTGGGGTCCCATGTGGCATTTAGTTCTCATGTCTCTGTATTTTGGGACACCTACTTGGCCTTTCAGGTCCTTGATACTTTTAAAAATTACAGACCAGTTATTTTGTTGCACATTTTTCAATTTGGGGTTATCTGATATTTCCTCATAGTTAGATCCAAATTATGCATTTTTGTAGGAATATCACAGAAGTGATGCCATGTTTTTCTCTTGTTCATCTCATCAAATGGCACTCTCTAAGTCAATTTGTCCAATTACTGATAATTTTAACTTTGAATATTTGATTAGGGTGCATCTGCCAAGGTCTTTCACTGTAAAGTTACTATGTTTCCTTTGCAATTAATATGTATTTTGTGGGGGAGACACATGAACTATATAACATCCTGCTGGGACAGTATGACAGTTAAAAATTCTATACCAAGTAACAATAAATTCAACCTCCAGAAAAAAAAAACTAATACATCTTCATAATATATTTGCTAGTTACATTTAAGAAATATACCTAAAAGAAATGTCCCTTAAAAGATTTTTCAGAACCTGTACAGAGATAAGACCTAGGGGCGAGGGGGATGGTCCCATAATATAGACACTGCAATTTGTCAAAAGTAAATCTATTTTTATCTGCACAAGTTACAAAAGGATGTGCTACCTATAGTCCCTGGGGAAACTGTAAAAAATAAATTTTATTTGATCTCTAGTTATATCCTTGGAGCTGGTATCTAAAATTCATTGTTGACTCATGTGAACTTTTTTGTTCATTCTTCAATAAAAGCCTTTTGACTGAGATAAAACAACAAGGTAGGCTAACCCTGGCCCAACTCCGTGGATCTCATATATAGTGGGTCCACGCAGAACATCCTATAAAAGCCGTGTCCTCCATGGCAATTCTCAGCTCAGATTATGAGGCTCACTTCAAGTGTCCACGCTAAGAGCATTTCCAGGAACTCTTGTGGGAGAACAACTGGTAGTCTTTTTATTTAATCATTTTCTTCTCAAAAGCTTATGTGTATCTAAAAACACAAGACCAGTGATGACTCACTCTTGCTCAGAACAGAGAATCTGTCATTAAGATGAACTTGCAGATAGGTTCAGGGTTTTGCAATAAAGGCTCATTCTGTGCTTTAGAATTTATGATGAGGTTATTAAAAGAATAATGCAGAATCGATTGTAATTTTCCTTTCTTGTACCTGGCAAGCCCGACGGTAGAAACCTTTCAAAAGGCAATACTTAATAGTTTGGGTTCATGTGAATTCCTAGGCCTGAGTGAATGTTCTAAAAATAAATAGTGATGCATTTCTTCTCTGTCTCATTGCCCCAGATTTCCATTTGTTAATAAGAAAAGGTCTCTTTAGAGAATCAAAATGGAGTTGGCATGCAAAGTTAAAAAAAAAAAAAAAAGGACAGGGGAAATCCAGCAAAGTGAGCCAGAGAAGAAGGGTCATTTGGGGTATCAGATCAAGGTAGACCTGGGACAGAACCAGGAGACAGAGGAATTGGGTCAGACGGTCCAGAAGGTAAGAGCAGAGTATATGGAGAAGAGTCAACTGATCAGAGCATAGTCTACAAACTAGCAGCATCCTGAGGTGGGTGAGCTGGACGGGCTGGCTGCATTTGAACAGCAAGAATCACAGAGACAGATTATACCTCCTGGTGGTTCATATACCTCTAGAGCAGCGGTTCCCAACCTTTTTGGCATCAGGGACTGATTTTGTGGAAGACAGTTTTTCCATGGTTGTGGGTGGGGGATGGTTTCGGGATAATTCAAGTGCATTACATTTATTGTGCACTTTATTTCTATTCTTATTACATTGTAACACATAATGAAATAATTATACAACTCACCATAATACAGAATCAGATGTCACCAGATGCAGCTGCACAATTGAAGTACAACAACTCACTTGCCACTACAAAGCCTGCCACCAGATGCAGCTTAATTGTTTTTTGCCACTCGCTGATAGGGTTTTGATATGAGTCTACAGCAATTGATTTATTATGGTCTCTGTGCAGTCAAACCTCTCTGCTAATGTTAATATGTATTTGCAGCAGCTCCCCAGCGCTAGCATCACTGCCTCAGCTCCACCTCAAGTCATCAGGCATTAGATTCTCATAAGGAGCATGCAACATGCTCAGGTCACAATAGTGTTTGAGCTGCCATGAGAATATAATGCCTGATGATCTGAGGTGGAGCTGAGGTGATTGGTGATGCTAGTGCTGGGGAGCAGCTGCAAATACAGACAAAGCTTTGCTCACTTGCCTCCTGCTGTGTGGCCCAGTTCCTAACAGGCCACAGCCTGGTACCAGTACACGGCCAAGGGTTGGGGACCCTGGCTCTAGAGCATTTAAATTATATAAACACTGCTCCCCCAAACGGGACATTTCCCTTACACCTAAGGATGACTGTGTCTTAACTCCAAATCTCTCTCAAACCAATGTCTTCTTCATCCCCATCCCTTCCTTCAAACCCTTAGTGCCATTTGCAGATGCTGGAGGACACAAAACTATTAATCTCTCTCAGGTCCACCTTCAGTTTTTCTTGCTTGTTCACAAATGACATCATAGGCAGGTTCTATCATCTGTGTGATTCTGGAAAGATCCAAGCTTAGCAACAGGCAGTTATGGGAGACTTCCGATAGATCAGGGACCACCCCATTCTGCTTGGCCACCTACCAGGTGAGACATGGAGCTGGTCCAGAGTGAGCCCACTGTTCCAAGCTACAGTGGGCAGCCCAGCTTCAGGGTTTTCTGAGAGGTTATTTTTGCCCTCCTGGCCTGGGCTTAGCACTCTTCCACCCTTCACACATGGGCAGGAAGGCCCTGCCTTCAGCACTGCAGCCTGGTCCATGGCTGGAAATACCCTTCTGTTTCTCTTACATCCCACCCTACCTGATGAGTTATCATTTACGAGAAGCAAGATTCAGAGCACAAGGTAAATGCCAGATCTTAAGGCTGCTGTGGAATCCTGCCCCCACAGAGGAGAAAAAGACAAAAGGAGGAAGGATAGAAAGGGAGCCAAGCAGGAGTCACATGAAAAGGTCAGGGAGAAATAAACTTGACTCTTCCTTGTTGTCCCATTGCCATCGCCCTCCAAGGCTCATTGACCTTGGACCACTGCAAACGCCTCCAAATCCATCCTCTAGTGGCCACTTGGGATAACTAAACAATACAACTTAAAAAAATGTTTTATCTTTTCTACCTTAGATCTGTTTCTTAAATAAGGCATCTAAACACATCGCATCTGCCCTTCCACATCACAGTATTACTGACAGTCACTGCTACATACAGGTAGTGAAATTTATTCTTCCAATATTCTCATTTCTTCTATTTCCTGCTTTTTATCTATTGCAAGACGAATAAGATGCTTAGTAATAAAACTGTGTATACAAGTAAAACAGATGACACACATCTGCAGTTTTAATGAAACAAGATAAATCTTGAAAATGTATGTGGAATGATGTATATTACCACTAGGCGTAAGAAGCTGGTGAGTGATTTAAATTTCACATAAATGTTGGCTTCCTTTTTCTTTAGCTTTCAAAAAACAACAAACATAAAGGCTTAGCTTGTCATTTTTAAGAAAAGAAAAGTGAGTTGAGTCCTATGGAAAAAGATGGAGATTTGGGATTGTCTCATTTTCTCTTCTTTCTCTCTCCCTCCCCTCCATCTCTGCCCATGTCAGTAGTTTGCTTTACAATGAATGTGGTTGAGAGTCTCCATTTTATCAATAGGCTTAAGCAATGCATTTTCCTGAGTGCAGTGTTATATTGGTTCAGAGACAATTTTTGAGAAGGAAAACTATGAAAATGCAATAACATGAGCTAATAATATTAACTAATGATAACTAACCCTTCATTGTTTCCCTAATGCTGTCTACACTATCTATAAATATATAATGGTGAGAAAGTCACAAGTAACTAATTTTTTTTTACCGAGAATGAATTTATAGATTTTGTATATTTACAAACAAGTCACATGAAGCCCAAGGTCTAACATTTAGTCAACACAGTGGTGTCCAGAACACAGTTATCCTAAAAGATTGACTTCAGGCTCTTATTAGTCAACAACACTACTTCAGTCTAAAAGAATTTCAGAGATACAGCTTTAGACAAAACAAACCCAGTAAGAAACTCTGACAGTGCTAAAAATCCTGAAGATATACCTATTTTCTATGCATCAGTGAGGCTGGGCACTGAATATACAGAAAAGTTTCTAACCTAAAAATAACTGATCTTCAATGAAAGAAAACTGGAAGGAGTGGGTAGAGAGGACCCGTCCCCATCCAAGTGAGCAATAACAGAACGGAAGAAAGTAAACTGAATCATGACCTGTCAAAGACATCAAAATAGTCTTTGATGTCTTTGATGGTCCTGAGGGGAGGTGGGCTCTCAAGTAAGTAGAAGGCTTTCCAAAGTCAGAGAAAATGCAAAGCCATGTTCATATTTCTTTGAGGAAAAAAAAAATAGATATTTAGGATCTAACTATAATATCCGTAAAATAATATTTTAACCCCAAATAGTTTTACTATTTACTGAGTGCCCATCAGACTTTTTTAAATACTAGGTTACACCACATGAAATTCCCAATAGCTGACCATTTTAATCCACAAAAATGGCAATTTCAGATGCATTGTACCTAATTCAGTATCTCTAATTTCTAACTCTAACCTTGCAAGATGGGGATCAGTATTTCCACTTACAGATAAAGAAAGAGATGCAAAGAGGAAGATAAACATGTCCCAATGTTACAAGGGTACAAAGAAGCACCATGTTCTGACCCCAAGCGGAGGGTCAGGAGTCTTTCTCAACGGTATAGCCTGGAGTCATCTGAGTTAGTTCAGGCAGTTAAACATGTATTCAGCAGAACACAGAGCTTAAATCATCACATTTAGCCTCTTAAGTTTATTTTAGATTGATGTATATTTGACATATAACCTCATATAAGTTTATGTTAGATTGAAGTATATTTGACATATAACTTCATATAAATTTAAGGTATACAGCATGTTAATTTGATACTCTTGTAAATGTACTACAATATTAGCACCTCTATCACATTATATAATGATCCTTTTTTTAGTGATTGGAATATAGTCTTAAGTTTCGAGATATATTTTAGATACCACTAGCCAGCTTATCATGTTGACAAAATTTCTCAATTACACTTGTGTTAGACTTTTGGTTTCTTAAGTGAAAGGATTGGACTAAAGGTTTGATAAGATCTTTTTTTTTCATTCTCTCAAATTTGAATAATTACAGCTATAATAAATGAAATTTTTAGATTTTTAAAAAATGATTATTTAAAAAAATGATTATTGTTCTTTGGAACCTATCCCACCAATATAGAAAAGTTGATCGAAAGTCTTTCTAAACTTTCCCTTCTCCTCTAACTTTGGTGGTCTCTACCTGTCTGGAATTTTGCCAGATCCAGGTGTGTGAACTTGAACCATTCCCTTAGCTTCCCTGAGACTCAAGTTTCTTTGTGTGCAAAATGGAACCAGGTGATGTCAGTTCAACCTCCTCCCTGGGGAAGATGAATGTATTAAATTAAAGTGAAAGTTTCCACAATGGGTTTTGTGTAAGGTTGTTAGTACTGCTTAGCTGGGAGTCATCATCATGTTTCCCTCTCTGGAATTTGCCATAATACCCATCAAGTGGGGATGCCTGCCAACCCTCTTCCTCTCTGGGGTCTCACCATTAATTAGCAAGCAGCTTCCCTTCCATGAATCAGGATAATAAAGGTTGAGCATCCTTGAGCTAATCAAATGACATAAGAAAAGTGGACACAGCCACCAGATGATGATTCAACCAAAATAAAAATTCTTATAAAACCATCTCTGAATCATGTTCAAATCACTCCTGGTAAATCTGACCAGGCAGAAACTGGTAAGTGTGAGTGATCACTGGGAGTCACCTCATTGCAGCTCTACCTCTGCCACACTTGTCCCCACAAAGGGACAGTGAAATGTTTGGTAGCTGTCTTTTCCTCAGCACTTCCAGGTCAACCCATGGTTTTAGAACCAAGTGAATGCATATGGCACCATCAAGAATATGGAAGGGTTTAAATTAACCACATTAATAAGCCGCAAGAATGACATACAGCAGACTTAAAAAATCTAAAAATGCACCTGGTCTCATGATTGAAAGTTACTTCTCTTTTGTTTCTGGGACCAACAAATGTTTTGAAGTCAACTAAGAGGCAAACACAAAAAATGATTAATATGTCGTTTTCAAAAAATTTTTTACATGTCAACTCATTTGATCCTGAATGGTTGAGGAGAGGAATATATACATTTATTCAAGACTAAACTATTGAAAATGGGCCAGCCACTTTGGATGTGTTAGTGCATTTAATCCTTAACAGCAACAGCTAATCATAGATGTAGTCATCCCATCTTGCAGTGAACAAAACTGAGGCTATGGGAAGTGGAATTTGAATCAGGACATTCTGAGTTCCCTAACCTCTCAGGCCTCTTGCTCTACAACCTAGTCCTCTTAGAGACTGTGACCTTTCACCTTGTTGAAACTGTAGATTACTGTATGGCATTAGAAAATAAAACTTGTTGCAAATTAAGTCAAGTTGACACTGAAAAATGTCCACTTCTTACCTATGCTGTATTCTTGCTTCCGTGCTGACAGATCCTTCCCTGGTGGACAGCCGTAGACTCTGACAACGAGGGCTAATTATTTCTGGCACCTTGTGTACCCAGAAGCGAGGTAAGTAAACCAAGAGAAGAGCTGCTTTTAGGAGTTTCAATCCTGCTCTCACTGAAGAACACCCCAGACCAAACACCGCAGCAGCTGGCGAGGTGGTTCCTATACCACTTCATTAGTGTTGTGAGCTGTGACGAAGCCCACCACAATACCTAACTGCACCATCACCCATGCCTCTTATTTTCATGCAACTCAGCTGCCCCCTTAAAGGAGGTAGGAAAGAAGTCTAATCAGGACAACAGAAAAATAAAAATAACAAAATTAGCCAAGTGAGATCTGCTGGAGACTTTGTCCTATTTGACCAATTCATCATGCAAGTTTATTTAAGGAAAATATACAGCCCCAAAGGATTATACATTCCATGAAATTCTATCTGCCTCGAGTTCTACCAATACTCAAAATTATGGTGTTACCAAAAAAAAAAAAAAAAAGTTTGGAACAGAAACATATTAAATGCTAAACCCAATCTGGGAAATTCTCACTTGCTAAATCTTCCCTAGCTAAATGCCACAGGAGTATTCCAGCCACTACTGCCTTATCATTCTCAATGAATTTTGAGAAAAAGTATCAAAATTTAAACAGAGAAAATAAATCTCCAAGTTTTGTTTTTACTTCTAATGACAAACATAAAAATAAGTTTAAAGGCAGCACAACAGACTTTTCTTTATCCCTGCAAATTGAGCAATTATCAACATAAAAGAAATTAGTGATCTGAAATGCTAACAGAAAGACCACAAGAGAATAACAAGGAAGATGTAAAAAGACCCTCCAGGAGTCAGAGGAGCCTAGGCACCTTAAGTTAATCTAAGCAAAACTCAAAGTTAGCAAATTAAAGTGCAAACCATTCAGCTTGAACAAGAAGTCTTCACCAATGCTAGTAAACAAAAATGCAAAGCAATATGAAGAAAGTTGAGACCTTGATATTTTTCTCTCTCTCACAATATTAGCTTACAGCTTAGCAACAGCTAGGGTGGAGGAGGAAATGCCTCTGTTCACGCCCACTGCCCCCCTCAAACGCCTGTTTTTTTAGAGGACTGTGTACAATGCATTAAAAAAAAAAACTATTGTTGGGGCAAAGGAGCCTCAGATGTTTTTTTCTCTCAGCTAAGAATGGATTCGAATGCCTTGAAGTCAATGAACTCCTGGGTAGGAAATACCAGGCAGACAAACAGGAACAGAATAAGTAATGCACCAGCCAGATGATATGTCTTAGACCTACGTTCTAGAATATTTTATAGGGCACCCTTTAACAGAAAATTATTTCATTCAGCAATAACAATTTAATTTTACTGTATTTTTAACTTTTAAGAGTTTAATTATTACTAGAAAAATAAAGAGTATTTTAATATTTGAAATTAAAATAATCTAAACATAAAATTCTTAATTGAGAGAACGGCCACAGATACCACTGTTCACAGGGGCAGTGTCATCGGACCCACTGTTACAAAGAGATTGGAACCTGGCATCTTTCTCTAATTTGCCCAGAGTTAGAAAAAACTAACTCTTTCATCAGTTAGAAGGTTATCTACTAACAGTCATTCTCCTTCCTCATCCTGTATCTTCCCAGTGATAAGAAAGCCAGGCCACATTTACTTTGTTATCAATTATCTGATTAAAAAAAAAAAAACAAGGAAGCTCTTTCTCTACTTGATAAATCAGTTATTGTGCTTGCTTAAAACAACTATCATCTTAAAAAGAGGTGAAATAGGAAAGGCAGGATAGGAACCATACATGCTTCCAATTGTGACAAATATAGATACTAATGTTTATGGTCATGTTAAGGGAACAACATGTTAAAAATAGTCAAACTACCTGACATTTAGTGGGTAATATACAGCTTTCCTCTGTATTTTAGTATTGAATGCTAACCATGTGCCAGGATCTCCGTTAAGCTATCTACATTTTTTCATTCAATCCTCAACAACTCTGATTCCCATTTTACAGATGAGGAAACTGGAGCTTACAAAGGTTTAATAATTCATCCAAGGTGGAATGGATAGCAAATGACAAAGCCAGGATTTGAACTAGGGTTCCCTAACTCCGGAATCCATGCTTTAACGTATACTCTCTCCAAGCCTTCCATTTTGCAAATCTACACCCACGCTCTTGTGACATGTCTTGAATGATTGTGATTTACTTTTTCCTGTATTTGTACTTTGGGCACTTGATAGAGATAGTGAACTCCCTGAAAGTATGAACTGGGGAATTCTTTTCATCTGAGGGCTTCACAAAGGAATCAGCCTCTCAAAAACAAGGGTGAGACAAAAGGTGGAAGCAGCCCACATGTCCATTGATGGATAAATGGATAAACAAAACGTGGTCTATACATACAATGGAATGAATATTATTCACGGATATTAAAAAGGAAGGAAATTCTGACAAATGCTACTACATGGATGAATCTTTAGGACATTATGCTAAATAAAATAGTCAAAAAAGGACAACTACTATTTGATTCCACTTATATGAAGTACCTAGAGTAGTCGTCAAACTAAAAGAGACAAAAAAGTAGAATCAGGGAGGAGAAAATGGGAAGTTAGTGTTTAACGGGTAAAGAGTTTCAATTTTGCCAGACTGAAAAAGTTCTGTTGATAGATGGTGATGATGGTATCACAACAATGTGAATGTACTAAATGTCACTAAACTGTACATTTAAAGATGATGAAGATGCTAAATTTTATGCTATGTGTATTTTACCACAGTTAAAATTAAAAACAAAGAAAGGCAAGAATTAGAAAGAATGTCCGTCAATATGCTTCTACATGCTTGTCGGGGTTGGCAGGCAGAAGTCACACTGCTGTCATGGGTCAGGGAGCTGGTCCTCCACCAGGAAGTCATCCTGCTGGTGTGCCACCTGAGCCCGATGACAGGGATGAGCCATTCAGGTCTGCCACCACTGTGTTTCCGTAGCCTTGCAACCCAAAGTCACTCTTGGAACATGCTCTTTCTGAAAGCCCTGGAAGCACAAGGAAATGACAAACTCCAAGAAAGTGTGTTTCTGAGACCTCAACAGGCACCTCTTCCTGTTTTAGAGGCCGGGCCTGTGTAGGGCCCAGATATCAGACACTCTGAACGCCAGAAGACAAGTCTAGGCATCCATCATTTCCCTTGTCATGGAACCACTGTGGTAAAAAATAAAGGGGCAAGGGGAGGAGTTTCCAACTTGGAAATGTGACAAGCCAGAGTTAATTTGCAAAGGAAACAATATTGAGAAATGTGACAGCTTGGGATACTTTTGATGACAGATCTGTGGTAATTAGGAGCTGCCCTCATCCCAGAGCCAGAGAGCTGTCTAGACAGTAGAAAGTATCAGCCCTTGGCCTCTGAAGAGGGCTGTGAGACCCCCCCAGGCTCCTCCCACTGAGCAGTCTTTATGGGAATGAATAGCTGGGACCCTCGAACACCCTCTCAGCCAACTCACAATTGGGTATTTAGGGCCCACAGGGTTCAAGACCTAGGCAGGGCTCAGGGTTCGTATAAGAGTTGACATGTCCCCAAGGAAAGATGAACAAACCCAAGGCTGAAGGAATCAAGTCTGCTTTCCCTCTTAGACTGTAAAAAAATAGTTTCTCATGAACTTTTTTTTAATCATTTTTTTGAAATTTCTGTCATTTGGATATTATCTTTTTATTATTTCTAATTAATGCTAAAGTTTTTACAAAGGAAATAAAATAAGCTTTCTGTATCGATGACTAATGCCTTTTTACTCTGGTACAATATACATAACATTTACCGTGCTGACCATTTTGAAGTGTACGGTTCAGTGCCATTAAGAACATTCACATCGTGGTGCTACCATCACCACCTTCCATCTACAAACCCTTTTCACTTAGCAAAACTGAAACCCTGTTCCCACTGAACACCAGCTCCCACTTCCTTCTCCCCGCAGCCCCTGGCAACTACCCTTCTCCTACATGAACATTTTTGAGATCTTAGTAAATGTCTTCTTTTACTTTCTCTCCCCTCCTTCCTCCTTAGGCATCCAGCCAGGCTTTCAATTTAAATGCTAGCTTGGGATCTGGTGTCAAGCAGTAGAAGTTCTTC
Organism: Macroglossus sobrinus; assembly: GCA_004027375.1. Taxonomy (NCBI): domain Eukaryota; kingdom Metazoa; phylum Chordata; class Mammalia; order Chiroptera; family Pteropodidae; genus Macroglossus; species Macroglossus sobrinus. The sequence goes on from PVKZ01002018.1 coordinate 170,930, forward strand.
CTGGCTTTTGTAAAATTCTAAGCCAGGGACAAGATTATGCAAGGTATTTTAGAAAGGGTCCTTTCTCCCTCCACCCCAGGGGGTGTTTTGCTCTGTTCCCTGGAAGCTTCTAGGGTAACTGGCAAGACTTCAGAGGAGAGACTCCAGGCTCCAGGTTCCCAGAATTCTGTGCTCTCTTCTCATGCCTGCTCAGACTAGCAGAGAGCCTCATCCTTGACCATGTATGTAGACAGGAAGAGTCAAAAGCAGTACAGACATGTGACTGGAAATCACAGCTTAAATCAGTGTAGACAGGTGTCTGGAAGGCCCCCTTCCCACAACCCAGCACCTTTCTCCACCTTTAGACCCCAGATACAATGACAAGGTGGGTGTGTTCCAAAAATAATCGAGGTTAAATTTTCTGTTAGCTGAAAAGGCTGAAGACTTGGAGACAAAATTAAGTTAATTTACGTAAGTTTCAAATGCCATATTTTTTGCAAGCCTTCGTGTATATGCTAAGATTCATACCCTCAACCACAGTAAAAGATGGCAACCGTAGTTTGTATTAAGCATAGTTTGTATCAAGTGTAGTCGATTAAGAGATTGTCTATAAAGGCCAGACTATAGGAATTCAAATTCCGGCTTTGACACTCGCTATGTGCCCTGATCCATAACCGCTGTGCCTCAGTTTCTTCAGCTTAAACAAATATCCCCAACAGGATATTATGAGGGTCAAAGATGATAATACATATAAGGCACTTAATGAAATAAGACATGACTTTTAATAAATATCTGTTATCAACAAAACAGCTTAAATCCACTTTAATCTCAGAATATCTGCTCTATGGAAGATTGAACTCTGTGAAGAAATACAAAAATCTAAACTTTTTCAGTTACATTCTTCTGAAAAAAGCCTGATCACAATTTGTGGATGAACATGGGCACATGTTAAAGGTTCAAGGTTTTATTCAATTGTATGCATTGTATATTGCATCTTCCTCTATTCATACAAACTGTTCTTGGCTTGGATCCATGCTCCATAAATCCCCAGTAATTGTTTTTTTTTATTTGTCCAAGTATTTGCAACAGTCAATTGTGTGACAATTCTTGCTAGCATTTTCCAGGCCAATTTTGAAAGGCATGATATGTGAAAGAGAGGTTAGTGGATTTTGCAAGATATGACATATATTATCAAGACCAAAAGGCTCCTTGAGGAAATTCCTGAGACAGGAAAATACACTTATAGGGTGTGGGTTGAAAACAGGATTGGTACCTTGTGGGAGATAGAGGTCTCAAAGGAAGAAGACACACAAGCAGAGATTGCCTTTAAAATCAAGGGGCTAATCACCCAGAGTGAGGGATGTTCAGTTTAAAACAAGAAGCTTAAGTATATCAAAGTCAAAACTCCTGGTCCAGTTTCCTCTCTCTCCTCATGAGAGGCAAATGGAGGCTTAGCTAACACAGAAACAAAAAAGGAAAAATATACGTGATATGGGCCCAGCCTTGACCTCTCCCAGCTGCAGTGTCTTCATCTTTAAAATGAGAGTAAAACAATCCCAGCACCACAGAGGGTTGTTGTGAGTCTAATATGTACCCAGCCTAAAAGATGAACTTAATCATAAATTACAATAATAAAGTCTAGATGTCAAGTCTCAGACAGCCCGGTCAGTTTTCTTTCTTTTGTTTTTATACCTTTACATTAAAGACAAAATTGTTTCTAATACTGGTTTCCAAATTATTTTCTCAAAACAGTACTAGGAATCAATTACCAGCTGTCAAATCACCCCTTTTTGTGACATAACTGACAATCCCCCATAGCAACTCCTCTCCTGTTCTCTGGCTCCCACTAGTCCCTGCAACTCCCCATGTTCTCATTTAAAGCCCTCTGGAGCAGATCGGCTTGTCTGCTGGAAAAACACAGGCTTCCCAGGCCTGGGAAGATCCATTCCCCTCTGGCCCGAAGCCCAGCACTCTGGCTTCCTCTATCGTGGCCTCTAAGTCCAAATGCCGGGTTGCATGTTCTGCATAGCCCACCAGTCAATCCCCAGGCCTCCTTTCACTTCTATGGCCCGACCTTTCCTTTGCAAGGGATGGTGAAAGTTACGAAAAGAAGGTACATGGAAGTTGCAAAATGGTTTTCTCTCTCTTGGAATGGCTTGCTATAAATCCGGTTTGGCATCAAAACTTGTCTAGAAGAGAGTCTACTTCACAGACAATGTTCATTAAAAAAGGAGTGAGAAATAATTGTTGTAACATCAATAATGAAAGAAAGCTGGGGAAATAATAGCACTGAAAAAAAACAACTTAAAATTCTGGAGCTCAAAAAAAGCACGTTTAATAGGAGTAAAACAAGAATGTAGGTAGAGATGTTTGCAGCAATTCTGAAGGAGACTTTCATAACTGGAGATGAAGGACAGGGGGCTTTTAATTGCCTATACTTTCATTTCAAAACTTTTTCTCCCCTGAATTTATATTAGGCGTGCTGGTTTCACTTTCCAATCATGATTCAGGTTGATTTCTAGCTCATTAAAGGAAGACAGAGAGAGAGGAGAGAGGGAGGCAGACAGGATGGGAAAAATATGGTCCCAGATGTTCTGGGCTAGAATCTAAAAAGAAGAAGGGGAGGATAACTCCTGCCCTGTGGAAGTGCCTGCAGCCTGGGAGAATTAAAGGAGCTGCATAGGGAGATACATAGATGGGCAGGAATGAGGCTTTGCCTCTCTTTATCAATCTTTCATTTATTCTCTTTTCTTCCCCAGCCTCCAGGTGGCACAGCTGACCCAACACAGCATGCTCTAGAACTGAAAGATAGAGAGCAGAGGCCTGGGCAAGTTTGGGGAGTAAAACCCAGAAAAGAAAGGCATTGTTGCCAGGCAGGACTGGGGCGTGTCACCTCTTCGCAGCCCCCCAGCGGCTCTCAGTACATGCTCAGGAACATTTCACTGCTTTTTGGATAGAATAGCCAGACACTCTCCACACTCTAACAGAATCATTCACGCTGCAATTTAAGCTCTTGCTCCGTTTCCCCAGTCCCAATGGAATTTGTACCATCTCATGTAAGATATGCTTGCTAGCAATCTGCAGATATCCAGAGCTACAGAGACATGTTTATGGCACATGACTTCATGGACAACTAGACCACAGCTTCTCAACTACGGACGTAATGGGCAGGATAATTCTTTGCTGTGAGGGGCTGTCCTGTGCACCATGGAACATTTAGCTGCATCCCACTAGATTCTAGCAGCACCCTTCCCCTCTCCCAGACAGATCAATCTCTCAGGTCAAGTTTGTAGATGGGCTAATTTTCATAGTGGTGATGAGCTTCTCAAACTAGATTTAGTTAAAATGCAGATTTTGATTCAGCAGGTCTGAGATGGGGCTCAGGACTCTCTAGTTTCAACAAGCTCTTGGGGTGATGTCAATGTCACAGGTCCTCAGACTACACTTTGAGCAGCGAGGTCCCAACACACTGGTTTAATAAGAGGAGAAAGCCGGGTAGAAACACTGGCCTGATGATGTATAACTGTGGGACCTTTGCCTGGTTATGAAACTTCTAAGGGCCTCAGCGTCTTCATTTGAAAAATGGTGGTGATTATAAGGATTAAGTTATTAAAACAGTAGAGAAAAGCAACCAGTGTGGCATCTGGCATTCAAAAAATGTTAATTCCCTCTTAGCAACTCCCAGCACCAATCCAGGAAAGCTCAAGATCAAGGCATCCCTGAACATTACAGGAAATTCCCTAGAAGTGAAAATTCTACTACACTCTGAACAGTGGTTGAGAAGGGAGGGACTTCTCCTGCTTCTGCTCCTCTATCTTATAGCTTCTGTGTGTGGTTATGCCATAACATGTCATCCCTCGGAGACTGGATTGTTTTCATAATGACGCGTATGATGAAAAGAATATTTTAAAACAATGTACACATTGTGATTTCATGTAAAAGCCATGCCTCCCACTCTCGAGGCCTGTCTTTCTTCTGTATTTAACACTAAATTGAACTTTTCTCTAAAGGACAAATGATCCCAAACAGAAATAATCACAAGCACTTTGGATATAATCTAAGGATATTTCCTCCCCAAATGAATGAATTCTGCTCATCTAGAATTATGTCAGAAGAGCATTCCTGCTATCCTTTACAACAATAAAATATTCTAATGAAAAATAAGAATTTGCCAGGCTAAATATACCTTTGGACTCACACAGCCCATGGCACATGAACCTTGATTTTCATACACAGAGAAAGTTTTTGAATTCAAGGTTGTGAAATATGTGAATTTTCTAGAAAATTAAGATTTATTCCTTTGGGAAAAATCACTCACACAACTTCCCACATAAAAAGGGCCAAACAATGGTGTCTTTCTCTGTTGACAGGCTGTATCACAAAACTTACGCAAGGCATCGCTCCAAAGTAACTTTCTGCATTAGTCCACTGTGCAAATGACATCATGATAATGTAAGCCAGTGCAGTCAGGGAGAGGGGCTGAAAGTAGTCAGTTAACTGCCTACAGAAAAGTGAAATTTGGCCTTCCTCCCACCTTCTCTACAAACTTCACCCAGGTACAGGGCTTATGCGGGCCCTGGCAGAGCTCTGCATTAAAGTCTTAATTCAGGCTGGGGAAGAGGAAAGGTAAGTAGGTGTCATCCCCCTCCTCGGCCCAGGTTTGGGGCTTTCCCCAGTCTGCAGGGCCTGTCTCTTGTTATGGGTAGTTTAGGTCAGTCTTAGCCCACAGGTTCACCGGCAACACCCCGGGAAGAGTCATGGGCTGTGGATAGGATGGCCACCTGAGGAATACAACCCCTGCAAGCTCTTCACAGAAACTGGTGAGATGTGGGTGGCAGTTTAATGCATAGACACTTCCCTTCTAATCAACAAAAGACTAAAAACCTGGAAGTCCCGGCAAAACTGTCCTCTAAACTTTACCAACCAAGGGCACTCTAAGCACTGTATAGAAAATTCCAGTCCAGCCCCCTCTGACAACCCAGGAAAAACTGCATTATATTATCCTTACTCTACATAGCAATAATCCTTCTCAAGGCCCCCTCACTAAAGCATGTGCAAAGCAATAAAATACATCTTTACATAATTCAAAGAGAGGTTAATATTTCTGGACTGGTGTTTATCTATCTTTATACATTGACTCTATTTCTTATCAATCCTATACAGCAGATAAGGTACTCCATGGGGCAGAAAGCTCAAGCAGAAGCTGAAGACCTGCTGACACAGCCCAAGAATAGCCACTGTCACCTGGTATTTGGTACCACAAGGAGAACCAGGTTCAAAAGCTGTATTCAGGCTCCTCCTAAATGAGTGATCCTGACAGTCTGTGCCAGGATTCAGGAATCCCTATGTGGACACTGGGGTGATGAGACCACATGACCATCAGTGGTACCCAAGTGAACAGGCAGATTTCTAGGAAATTGGGTCTTTATGCAGTGCTGAGGTCCTTAAATGGAGTATGGGCACTGGAGAGTTACTAGACCGGGGTGGACAGTGCCCACTCCACAGACATTTTGAGAGTGAACTTCCCTCTAGCAGATAGTGACTAAAAAGAAAACTTAACAAGGGCCTTATAAACTTGGTTAGGTGATACAAAGTTCTGCTTTTTAAATCATGTTGCTTGTGAATCCCCAGCTACTTTTTCTAAATGACTCACTTCCTTAAATGCACAAGCTCATCCTAATCTGGAACCCCAGTTCTGGCTGCCACCACGACTTTGTTGGAGAGGTTTGGACCAAGAGTGGAAGATACATTTTATGTGTTTGATTTGTAGCACTTAAGAATTAACTCAAAATAACCTTTCTGGTATGTCCACCTCATAATGATGTTACATAATAATACATCCAACCGGCCAAGTCTACTGCAAATCTGTGAAAAGTTCAATGGTAAGGCAAAAAGGACTGGATTCACTAGGCTTCTCAGGCTCTTCTGAAGATCTTGTTTATTTCAACTCTCACTGCAAATCTTTATTTAATATATTAATCCACCTTCCTGTCTTGGGGACAGCTGGCAAAGCATCCTGCAGGAGTTCCAGAAGGAGAGTCCCACTGACACCCATCACATGCAGGTCACTGACTGAGCTTAATTACCAGGATTAAGGTCTTGAAAATTTGGGTCCTCAAGGTATTATGAGGGAGCAAATAAGGGAAACTGAAAAAAGCCTCAATACAACAGTGTCAGTGATTCGGGGTAAAGAGAGAAAAAGAATGTTGGCCAGATTCTCCCAAGTCAAAAGGAGGTGCTGTAGGGTGGGAAGGTAAAGATTAGTCTTGAAGAACAACCATGCTTAAAGCTTCTTGATCAAATCAGTGTGAAGAATAAATAATGGATCTCCTACACAATTACTGGAATTTTTAAGATTAACTTTAAAGACTGTTTACTTATGGTATCCCCATTTGTAAAGATGAGGGAACTAAGATTCATTCTGTTCACGTGATATGCTCCAACTCTTACAGAGAACTTGGCCCAAACTAAAATGTTTGGGCCCTGCCATGGTCTGAATACCTAACTGGGGCATTATAGCAACTGAATATTTGGCTCTACTCGTCCCATCTGCTCCAACCAAGCATCAAAACCAACCACAAAGTCTCTGCTCACACCTAAGAGAAAAAAGGGCTCAAAGGACAATGACAAATTGCCCACTAAGTTCCTCTCCCCTGGCATTCACATTGCTCTCAACTGAGACAAGTATCTTACAAGATTTAAAAGACAAAACAAAACAAAAAATCCCAACCCTTCAAGCCCAATTGAGCAAAGTTCCATCCCAATCCCACCCCACCTACATAAGGAAACCAGAAGCATTCTCCCTCCACAGAGCACCTTCTCCAGATGCATGGCCCATTCGGTCACTCTGAGACCCCCTCCCACAAAGATAAAAACAAATGCTGGTTACAAGTCCCTTAATCCTACTCAAATGTACCCCTCCAAAGCCTTACAGCACTGGTAGTCTCAGACTTGAGAGGAGAGAACTAAAGGGAAAAGAAGTATATGGGGCCCGAAGATGCCTCAATCCCTTTTCCCATGCTGGCTGTCCTTTCCTGCCCCTTCCCAGTCTCAGGATTCACTTCAACAGCAAAAAAGTACCCCCTGCTGAAAGCGCATCCCGTTTTATTGCATGAAGAAGGGAAAATATTAATTCATTCATTCATTTTTCTGAGAGTGGGGCAAAGAACAGAAGTTACATTTGTATCAAGATGTTAGTTTTCACTAAAGGCAGCCTCCAGAGTCTGTCCTGGAGTGGGTTCCACAATCACACTTCTACATGCCTATAAATCATAATTCCTATCTATGCTAACATCACACTGAGACAACAATTCTGAACTGTTAGTGGAAGCACAACGGTATATTCACCAGGGTTAGGAAGAAATGGAGGCAAGATACTCATTCATTACATTTTAGAAACACTTTCATCAATAATAGTTGAAACAAATTTTTAAGACGTAGGTTTAAACTTCAGGTACTATATAACTTAGAACAACTCCATTTCTTAAGTATTCTAATTAACCTAATACTATTTAAACTACATAAACAAACTATAACTTCCTCTTTGAATAAAACAGTGGATTTTCCTGTGGGAACAGAGATGATTTCAACTTGGCTATAAAAACACAGTCCTAAAAATGTGTTTGAAGGGCAAATGTCCACAACTTGAACAGTAGTCATATATATAGTCTTAGAAGGGGATTATCTAGCAAATATATATAAATATCTCATCATGGTTTATGGAGGCACTGCCTCTCTCAGGCCCAAGTCACTTAAAGTGCTACTGAGGAAGGCTGGTGCCAATGCAGGGCCCTGAATCTTAAGTTTTTTGTTTTGGGTTGTTTTTTTTTTTTTGTATGTATGTATGTATGTGCTTTCATTTTAGCTTCACAGAAAATTTGCCTCTGGATATGAAGTTTACTAATACTAAAATTGTTAACTCTGATTGATAAGCATAATAATTACTTCAAATTTCCAATAGCTGGCATAGGATCCCTTGTGCCAAGTAGAGGGTGATTCCTATGTTTCTGAAGATCAAAGAACTGCCATTGCAGAGGCTAATTCTAGAAAGATCATACCATGTTGAGAAATGTATAAAATGAAAGAATGGAACGAAACACCATCCTCTTGGTTTTTAGAAATTTCAACATGCGCCTGTATTAATTATTAAAATCACTCAATACACGCTCCATCCAAATTCAATTTCATCTTTATTTGAAACATTTATTACTGTAATAAGTGGACTTGTAATGACACCATGATAGAAATCTGAGACATGAATGCTTTAAGAGTCCAACAAATCTAAAAGATAATATCTAGATAATAATTATAATAATTAGCTAGAAGTTTTAGAATGTTAGCATTTTTTAGTGACATTTAATATGTTCTATACTAAAATATTGAAAGTTTTGGGAAATTTTTTAAAAAGTGGACATTTCCCCCTCACTTGATAACTAAATTAAGACAATCTGCTTCAATTTATATCCCGAGATCCTGAGACTACTGAGTCAGAATAAGCAGCTTATGAAAGTGAAATAAATTCTGACAACACTGCCCCAAACTCTGCACGCAGAAAGCTGTGCCAACTGTCATGCCAGAGCTGTGAGATAATGGGTATTTCAAAATGTCTCGTCCTAAAGCCTAGCCATCCTCTCATGATAGCACCTCGGCATTCCAGAAAGAAACTGAAATGGAACTCTGCTGCCAGAGAAACAGCTCAACACTAACTGCAGTTTGTTAGGTAAGGGATTGGGAGACCTACATAGCATTACTTTCATTTTTTCCTGGCTCATGACTAATTTTATTGGTGCAGCCCAAAATAACTTCAGGGCCTGTAAGACCCACCATGTGTCCACCTGAAGGAGAAAATGCCCTTTAAGCAAAGAGTCTGTGTCAGAACTGAGGAGGAGAGCGCCGGCAGCGGGTATCTGTTTAGAAGGTGCTTTTGGGCAAGTTTTAATTTTTAAAAGGCTCTATGCTTAAAGAAAGAGTAAACTCCTTTCTAAGATACACCTCGCTTTTAGACTTGTTACTCTAAAATGCTATTGATCGATAAATGTGAGGAGGCTACCCTGCTGGGAGAAGAAGAATGTTTAATTAAATTGGGAACATTTCCAGAGAAAAGTGTGATGCTTAAGTGAACTCTCTTTAATTAGAACAAAGACAAGGAAACAAAGCCCCTGAGATTACAATGGTGAGGGGTGGGTTTGCTATTATTCAGCCTCCAGGCACCTGGGATCTGGGATAAGATGGAAAGGTGCTTCCTGAGAATTGGTTAGCAGACTCAAAGATATACTATATTTGTAGAGACATGTATGGGGCGGGGGGGTAGTCTCTTTTCAAAGGCAAATACATTTGTGGGCGTGGGGGGGGGGGAAGGGAGGGCGAGGGCGGGGGTGGGGGAAGTTTGCCCAAATTAATGGCGTTGCACTTAAAACTGCTACACGGAATGGTACAGAATTACCAAAATCTGACCACACTATCCGCTAAACCACTACTAATCCCAGGCGGGAAACTGGCTTTACCCGGTCTGGAGAGAGAATCCACCGCCTCTCTAAACGAGTCACCTTCCTCCGAGATGTCCCCCCTTTTTTTCCAGACCCATGAGGGACCCCCAGGGCTGGTGAGCATCTCTCATCCCTCATCCCAGCAGGAAAGCTCAGGAACCCGGCTGCGGCTGCCGCTCCCGCGGGTCCGCTCACCGCCTCGCCCCGCTCAGCACGCAGCCCGCCGGTTGCCTTCAGTTCTCACCCGGCCACCAGCGCCACCGCTGCCCGGCCCGCGCCACCTCCCTCAGCCGGCTCCTGGACTCCCAGGCTCCCCGCCCTAACGGACTTCGAGTCAGTCCCCTGTCTTCACTCCGTTCCTCTACAGTTTCTACGGGCCGCGGGCATTTCCTCGCCCCTATCCCTGCGGGCGCGCCTCCTCCACGCGCACGAGGCGCCGTGTATCTAGCTCTCACTACCACCATGCGCCTCTTCGACTCACCGAACGGTCCCGACCAAAGGCCCAGAGACGTACGCCCCGGCTTTGCCCGGGATAAAAACATCGGACTCCAACAGCCGGAATGCCAGCCGCGAGCCACACTTCTAGGCTCAGCTCCGACGCGTACCTTTGCTCGCTCCCCGCGCAGAAGGGCTGCTCCCTCTTCCGCATCTCATCCCGAGTTCCTTTCCCGGACCCGAAAAGACTCCGGCTGGCCTGCCTCAGTCTCCCTGCAAAACTCCAGACTTCCGAAAACGCCCCCAGCGCAGCCCTGTAAGGAAGCAGGACCCGCGCCTTCCACGCGAGCGGGAACCCGCGGTCCCAGCCGCCGCGGTCCCAGGGTCTGGGCAGGCGTCTACCGCCCTGCGATATTTACCGCTTTTCCTGTACAGCCCGACTGTGTGTATATGAATAGACGTGTGTTGGAGGAGTTCCTATGTTTATTTTTTAAAACATATACAAGTGACTTAGTATAGAATCTAAAGCAGCCCCAAACTTGGCCCACCCCCAAACCTAGGCATTGAAAGCCACATGGCACAGCACGGCCCCCCTCCCCGCACACGCTCCGCCAGACAAGTACCATAAAAGCCCTTTAAAGTCCGCGGTGCTTCCAAGGACTACCCAGATCACCAAGCCCTCCCAGGCCATCTTATCCCCACGCCGAAGCCCCAACACCAGGAGGGCGCCCCGGGACACCGCGCATCAGCTTGGACACCCACCTCTGGGCGCTGGATCCCGGGGGGATGCAGTCCTCAGGCTCCGTTCCAGCGCGGCGCGGCCACCGCCTCCTGCTCCCGGCGTCCGAGAGACGCTGGAGAAAGGCGTCCGCAGTCACCGGCTGGGCCGAGAGCATTTGTGGGGAGCGGCGGCCGCTAGGCGCGCAGAAGGGCTGGGAGCGCCGCCCGCAGGCCCCCGGGACCCGCCCCTTCCCCGCCCCCTCCGGGTGCCCAGCGCCCAAGATCAGCCCCTCTGCGTCCCCGTCCCCTCCCCATTCACCCACACCTTCTCTCTGCGGTTTTGTCGGAATCTTTGCATAGACCAAGAGACCAAGAAATCAATGAATGTATAAAATGGAGTGATGGAGGGAAGGGAGAGGGAAGGCGCGGGTGGCGGGGGACGAGTAGACAAGTGAAGCAGGTAATTTCCTAACAGGGGAGAGGGCTCTGTGACTGGGTAAGTGGACCTGTGTCAGCGCATGGGTGGGCATGTGGTGTGCGTGCGTGTGGACGTGGGTGCCGGTGTACACACAGGTGTATGAGTTTGAGGAAGTGTGTGGGAGCCTGGGCGCGCTCACAACGCCGTGCGTTGCTGAGGGGGAGCGAGTCTCTTATCTCTTGCCCAGCATCACGACTGTCCCCGAGTAAGTACCGCAGCGGGGAGCGGTTGACAAGGATGGGGTCGCCGTGTGTTTTGGGGCTTTCCCTGACGTGGCCCAGAGGCTGACGTGTCGAGAAGGATGCTTCCGTCTCACTGGCTCGCCAGAGCCTTCATTCTGCCCTCCCTTTTGTGGCAGTGGTGGCCTGGTGTCAAAGCGTTGAGTGTTAACAAAGCCAGCGGTGGGGAAGGAGGCAGCTGATACACTCACTGCCTGGGGTTCGATTAGGCGGGTGGCCAGCCATCCCTCACTCTCTGGCTGTCTGAAATTTCAGTCTGTAACCCCCTCCCCCACCATGAATATTTCAATAATGTCAGTGACCCTTTGGACTGTCTAGAAATACTGAGAGGACACACACAGACACAACCCACACAGAAAACAGCATTTGAAGAAGCAAGGAGTTATCTTACTCGGCACGTTCTCTGCAGAGGAAAATAAAGTCAGATTTCGTGAATTTAACTTCCCACTCAGGCATAATCAAGGTTTTCATTTTCCCGGTAATTCCAGCTCTGCAAGTCAGAGCCCCCTGATTCTCTTGTGAGTTTCTATCCTAGGCTGTAACTGCTGGTGAAGGTTCTCATCTGAGCACCAGCTCTGAATGCCAAACATAGCTGTGCAAGACAACTGCCTGGGTCTGGTTCTTTCCTAGTCTACAAAGGTCCTTGATTTCCAACACCCTGAAAGCCTGTCCACCCTAAAGACACATTAAAAATAGCACCCTCCCATCCCTAGAAAGCCTTCTTTCCTGTCGTGAGCTTTCCTCTTGACACCTTTTTCAGGAAGGAGATAAAGTCTACAATAGAGACATCAGCTCTTCTCCTCAGGGTTCCTGAATATCAATAGGCTTCTTTTTCTTTGCCTTTAGGAATTGTTTCACCAGCTTTTTTTTTTTTTTTTTTTTTTTTGTGAACTAATCTTTTACATTCTTAAATTTCAATAGAATTTACTGACTCGCGGCCAGAGATTACATTGATCTGTTGTTTTCAGTCTCAATCCATTCTTTCTTTTCTTTCTCTTTCCTCGCTCCCTTTCTTCCTTCCACTCCTCCTGTCACCGATTTAAAGAGTTAAATATTTGGGTGCCCTAAATTATGATCTATTTTTAACGTTTCACTATCATGAGAAAAACTCACATTGAAATCAACATGTTTGGGTACAGTTATTTATCTGTATAAACCAGAGACTCACCAAGGAAATAGTCTAAAATTACAGCAGAGGTCAGATTTTATAAACAATACTATGGCAGATGCATCATCACTCTTTCTTCATAAGTTCCTAAGTTAAACGTGTAAAGTTTATAAATCAAATTTGCTTAATTATTAGAAAGAATACAGTAATTCATACTAGGTTTATTCTGAATTACTTCTTTTCATATTAATATTGTATTTTAATATGAATTAATATAAAATGTATGTTAATATTAAACATTCTGGCATATCTCATAGACAACTATTGGGAATATTAATTTAGGAAAAATGCATGTTCAATAAATATTAATTTACAAGAACATTTCCTTTTCTTCAATCTTATAAGATACTAAAAGAAGCAATGACCATGATTAAACATTTTTATATAAGAGGCTTGATATATATTGGGTGCTCAGAAGTATTTGATTTGTTCAATGAAATAGATGTCAGAGTATAAACGTTTGCATACAAAAAAAAAAAATTTTAACATTTTCTCATTTATTTTCCCCTAGGTTGATGGTTCTCAATTGGGGGTGATTTGACCCCCCAGAAGACATTTTGGCAATGTCTGGAGACATTTTTTGATTGTCAAAATGGAGGATGGGGGTGCTGCTGGCATCTAATGGATAGATACCGGGGATGTTGCTGAATAACCTAAAGTGTACAGGACACCCCCCAACAACAAAGGATTATCATGTCCCCAGTGTCAACAGTGCTGAGGTGGCGATACCTTGCTCTGGGCTCAAAGCCACTACGCAGGACCGCAGATAGCAGAACCACCTCTGTGCTTATTAAATTGCAGATACCTGGCCTGTATCTTTACCGACTAAGTCAGAATCTCTGGGGGCAGGGCCAGGGAAACTGGATCAAAGCAGCTCCCAGTTAGTTGATTCTCAAGAACATGAAAGAGTGAGAAGCACTGGAGATAGGAAAGGCTGGTTTTATTACCCAGCATGCTGGGTAATATGCATGCTTATGGGTTCATCACACTGTATGTCTCTCAACATGATAACGGTTGTTAGAGCTGAGAATAGCTTATGAAAGAAGCACATTTCTTCTCCAAGATACAGGTTACAAGCGCACTTAAAGCAAATAAAGGGCTACTAATTCTCTGAAAAAGATAGCTGTGTAAATATGAAATGCTCCCAAAGGCCCTATACCGTTTAGGACAGAACACTTTGAAAATTTTGCTTGGCAGGATAGCTGATTAGGATTGCTTTCACGATGGCCTAAGTGTACATTTTTGCTCATGTTGTCTCTGCCATGCTGCTTGCTGTCCCACTTTAAACTGTGTCCTGAACAAGAGTGGCTCCCGGGAGACCCAAGAAATAGAATGCATTTACTGGAGAAACCCCCAAGTAAAGGTTATGTTTCTGGATAAGGAATCAGCCTAAACACATTGACAAAGTGTCTTCTCCCCACACTGAACAAAATGAACCAAATGCAGCAAATAGTGGTCTAGCTGTAGCCAAATGCCCTCAAGATCAGCAGAGTAGAAGCTGAAAAAAAGACCTGCAAGTGGCTCAGAGAGCTGATCTGAAAACCAAACTGAAGGCCCAGACTAGCCCATCATAAAAGAGACTTTGCCATTTTCTAGAAGAAAGAACAACAAGCATACCTGGGTGTAATCCTCAATTATTAAAGGTGTCCACAGAAAATAAAAGTTTGTTAGAAGAAAAAAAAATAAGAGGGAAAAGCAAACAAAACAACAGAAAGCAAACAAAACAACAAAAATTCGATTAAAGCAATAGCTATAGATCTGTGGGGCTTTCCCACCGAGCACCAAGTGAGGTCATTGGAAAGTTAGAAACAATCCCAACTGCAAGGGCATCCCCATGGGGCAAGATACACCACTAAAAATCTAAGAGAAGAAACAAGCTGGAGGAAATACTTTCAACATCTAAAACAGTGGGTTACTATCTCTAATATAAAAAAAGTTTTTACAAATCAATAAGAAAATTGAAGAAAATTACCAACTACGTAAAAGAAAAAACAGTTTATAGATAAATAAGCACAATTGGACACTGAATTTATGAAAAGATGCGCAAACTTTTTATAATGAAATCAATGCAAGTGAAAAATAATAGGACAATATATTTTGCCTATAATATTGGTATATAAAATATAAGTATTTAAGTAATTAATATTAATAAATTGGTAAATTTGGAAGAGTTTGGTGATATCTCTTGAGATAAATGTTTATACACTGTTCAAGTACGTTTCACTTTTGGAAGTCAGTAGTGTATAAAATCTTTAATGTCAGATGAAAGATGGGGGTAGTAGAGAGGAGTTAGTGAGTGAGAAATTCCTGTTCACAGAAAGGTACAAAAGAAAGAATATTTAATATAGACGTTTAAAGTCGTTTGCTATGCTATATTATAATGTAAGCACTTCTCGTAACCCCTAGACCTCTGAAAACAGCATTTGTTTGGAGAACCAAAGGAAAAGGGCTTGCATGTGTCTCAGTGTAGGGTGGATGCTGGGCAAGATGGATACAAGATTAAAATTTCAGACAAAATAGGAAATCTGAACAAAGAGTGACCAGGAGCTAACCCCACCCCCTTGAGTTAACTATTTGAGTTAAAAATCCATAAAAAATAGTGGGGTAGGCACTGGACGACCTTCAACAATTTGTCCATTGGGGTCCATGTAATTTTAATTTAGATATAAAAGGGAAAGTTTTTTCCTTCAGGCTGCAGGACATGGGACAGTCGACCAAGTAACTCCTAGGAGCCACACAGATCATTCGCTTGCTTTCCAGTTCAAATAGTGGTTTTTATCCTAATTCATCTGGACATTTTGTATATTTATGGATTTCCCACTTAAGACATTTCTCTGCTGATCTCTGATTCTTATTTAAGAGCAAAGAAATCAACTCTAGATAACTTGGCTTTTGCGTGGGAGGTATTATCCATCCCCAGACCATTTTAACCATCAACTTTCGGAATCTACAACATTTAAGACTGACATGTGTCAGTCCATGCACTATTTACATTGACTTATAGTTGTGTTTTATCAAATTAAATACAATCTTCTCTTAACCACCTCTCCTCTGAGGTCAGGCCTAGTTGCTGAATGGTGGTTAGCTCTTAAGACTGTAAATTAGTGTTTCCTGAGATGGCTCACATCGAGAATAACTGGAAAGTTGCAGGGATGGGTGGAGAATTCTGGGTTCATTTTCCTAGTAGATCTGGCACCCAGGAATTTGTATTCATTTAAGCTTTCCATCTGATGCTGTTACACAGCCTGGTTTGGGAATCACCTAGGGTGGACACAGTCATCCTTAGGGGGGTGAGGGAAGGGGAGAACAAGTGGATGCAGAGACAGAGATGGTGTCATATGAGAATGCTTGGCTCTCAGACTGTGTTTACTCCTGTTCTTGGCCTAGTTTGTGGTGCCTGCCTTTCCTTCATTTCCTCTCCAGCGTCTCCAGCTTCCTGTGCCCAAGTGAGTTCCTTTCCTGCCTGTACTACATTCGATTCCTTTCCCTGCATCCTCACACTTGGCCTCTCCTTTGAGAAACCCTCTAGCATAAGGAAGTACTAGCCTGAATACATTCACTCCAGATACTTGAGACTTGCTTTACAACACCTTTAAAAAACATTCCCCAAACCAAGCAACATTTTCCCATCGAATTGTTTTTATGTGGTCCCACATTATAGCTGGACTGTCTTTTCTACATTGACAAAGTGACATTGTATCATCTGGACTGCCCATTAATAAACATTTAAATGGTACCATTATGAAGATAAAGTCATAAATTATTCCACACTAAAATCTTCAATAAAAAGCAGCAAGTTGGGAAGCCCTTTGTTGGGAAGAATGGAGGAAAACAGCTGTATGTGGAAGGGAAGAGAAGGATAGAGAAGGGAGAGAAAGCAGGGGACAGAGCCCCCCTGGTGAGGGAAGCAAGAAGGCACAGATGACTATCCGGGACTACTGTGGACCCTACACCTCTCAGTTCAATAGGCCTCAAAGCTTACGTGCAAATGACAAGTATGTACTCAAGTATTTCTTTGACAGTCAACAACAACAAAGCCCTATGAGGCCCAAGGTCTTTGTTTCTCTGCTGAGAATTTTATCTCATTTAACAACTGAAGCATTTGAAAAATCTAGTAAACACTCTAAAGTTCATGCCCTGACGAGACACAACATACGTCAAGGTCCTGATTCAGTACAGTTTTGAAAACATAAAATACACTAAATATACTTGGAATGTACACAACGTGATCACTGGTAGGATGCTGGAAAACTGAGCTCCCAAGGCCAAAGACAGTTTTCTCTGAGTAAATCTGGTGAAATTGCTTCTCATTAATGATCTGTTTTAAATGAAAACTTTCTTTCCAGTGGTGCTTAATTCCATTTCAATTTTAGGTAAGGTAAGATTTATTTGTTTGTTTAAAAAAAAAAAAAGGGACTATAACATTTTTCCAGTAATTCCCAAATGTTTTCCTCAGAACTTTTAAGCATAGGCTATTAATATATGGAAAGAACCATAAGGATTTTCAGTAATATTGCAGAGATAAAATCTTGACATTTTAAATTATAATAACTCTGGTTGTCACAGGTAGTCTTTGCAGTGGTCTCAGATTTACTCATGAAATGTTTTACTATTGAGAACTACTCAATGAGAAAGTAAATTTTTTCCTTCTACAATAGCACACATAATAAATTACAATGCTAACGTTAATGGAAGTTCACTGACTATCATGAGAAAATACTGTGAAGGCATTTTTTAAGAATATATACACAGATCAAGTTAATTATTTACCTAAGTAACCACTAAGATTATAAAGTGTTCAAATCATTTAAATATGAAGAATGTTAATAGCTTCTTCTACAGCATATTAAAAGTCTCTCTTGGAATGGGACCATGGCCAATGCAAAATCTCTTTAGAAACCACAGTAGCTTATGATTAAGTCAACTAAAGCATACATACCCACATTATCTGTGAAGATTCTTCAGCTCCTCAGGTAAATAAACACCTTTACCTTCTTTCCAGCTCTCTTGCCCTCTCCCTCTCTTCCTCCCCTCTTTTCTTTCTCCCTTTTCTTCTTTCCCTCCTTCTTTCCTTTCCCTCTTTACCCCTCTCCCTCCCTCCTTCCTTCCTTCCGTCCTTCTTTTTCTCTGTCCCTCTTTCTTACTTCCCCCCTCATTCCTTCTTTCCATCCCTCCCTTCATCCCTTCCTTCCTTTCTTTTCTGCCTACCTTTTCCCCTTCTCTCCTGCCTTCCTTTTCTTTTTAGACCACTGCCCAGTTAATTTTAGGAGTAGGCACTGCAAACACAAATACCTTAAGAAGCTAGACAGATAGCATAAATGAATAAAGCTGACAGGTCTCAGAAACAGTTTGCGCCTGGTAAAAAGAACCCAAGCATTGAGGAGCCCAAGCGCTCAACTGCTAAGTAATTTATGAACAGATTGAGATAAAATAGGCAAGCAGTGGGAGAACTAAGCAGTGGGAGAACTGTGTGTTTAGATAGATGGCTGCTGCTGCTGCTCCTGTTTTATACTGGACATTATCTTTATTTGCTCGGGATGGTTGAGGGCACATAAAGGTGTCA
The DNA here is from genome assembly GCA_004027375.1 of Macroglossus sobrinus. NCBI lineage: Eukaryota > Metazoa > Chordata > Mammalia > Chiroptera > Pteropodidae > Macroglossus > Macroglossus sobrinus. Next base: position 188,997 of record PVKZ01002018.1, read on the forward strand.
GAGGCATGAGCGTTAGAGCTAGGAGGAAAATTTCCTGTCACCTAAGCCACTTTCCTCATTTTATAGTATAGCAAAGTATCAGTGAAAAACAGGGTCTCTGGAGCCAGAGACCTGCGTTCGAATCTTCTCTGTCACTTACTAGCTGTGTGAACTTGGGGAAGTTGCTCAGTCTCTCCATTCCTCCAAATCCTCACCAGTAAAAGGCAGATCCTGTGCACACCTACCGTATATGATTGCTGTGAGCATAATGAGAGCATCCACGCAAAGCTGTAAGCTGAGGGCCAGCCACATTGAAGAGCTCAATGTGAGTTGTTATTAGTAAAGCAAATGATTCCTAGGTGGGGGACGGGACTTGCACAGGCGACCCAGCAAGAATGGTTCAAAGTCAGGACTACCAGTTCAGGGCTAATTCATTTGCTATAAGCTTGCTTTCTTTGATATTTTTATTATTTCTAAAGAAAACGGTAAACAATTACACGAGATGGTGAGAGGAAGCCCTGGTGAATGCAGTTCTGAGGCCTAAGTTGTATCTATGGGCCACATCTAACAATCTTGGCAATAAAGCCAGACAAGTGCAATAGCAGTGGTTACTGTCTGTATAGGCAGCCCAGGCACCCAAGACAGCTGTGTCCTTGGCGTGGTTATAGGTCCATAAGCTTTACCAACAGTATCCTAGAAATATTTTACTCTCAGTCTTTTTGGCCCAAGGTTTTGCTTTGAGTTCTCTTAAAGGCTCCAGCCTGTTCTTGATATCCTGTAATATTTTGCAGACAGAAGATGCTGCTGTGGACGTGAATACAGGAGAGGAGAAGAGAAGGCTCCCTGTTGTCACACATGTGTGCTGTAATTTGTGGCTATTTCCTGAGGAGGGCCCTTCCTACGAGGGGCCTGGTTCCTACGAGAGTGAGGTGCCATCTCATCTCAGGGAAGGGCACCTGCAGGTAAAATGCACAGAATCAGCGCCCTGAAGGGAACCAATATTTTGCTACCCTGAAGCTGCCTTTGGGGATATTGATTTTAAGCTGAAGTGTCATATATACCTAATGGTGCCTTACTGTCTCTGAAATTTTCATGCTTATGTGAACGTCTCATGTACATGTATTAAAAATTTTTATTTTCTCCTGTTAATATGCCTGTTAATTGAATTATTAGCCCAGCTAGAAGAACTTAGAAGGTGGGAGGAAAATCAATATTTTAGCTCCCATGGCCGCCACAGCCTGTTCCCCAGAGCCCAACTCATAATCTTCTCCTTTCTCATTATTCCAATCCTTCCCTAGATGAAGATGCTCTACTGAGTGCATCCTGGAGTCCTACCTGGAGCTCAGCATCTTCCCTCGAATATCCATCAAACCCACATATTCAACCAAACTCCTTACTAGCCTCCCCCAACTCATCGTCTCTGTATTTCTTGACTTAAGGTTCCCACAATCCTCGTGGTCACTACCCCGCCATGCTCAGGTCACTGTGCCCCCACTGCATCTGTACAGGCCAGTCCTTCCTCCTCTCTTACCTGAACAATTTGCTGGCCTCATAACAGCTTTCTTGGCCTTTGGCCTCTCTCCCATCATGCCTGCCTTTCACAATGCACCTGAGTTAGCTTCCCAAACCAGTCTCCAAAGCTTCCTCTTGCCAAAATTAAAATTCCTTATCATTTATGCACTTTAACAAATATTTATTAAGATCCTACCATGTGAGTCACCCTTGTAGGTGTTGGGATGCAGCCGTGAACAAAGTCAAGTGTTTCCTCTCCCTTGTCCTTGCACCACTGGGCCTGGAGGTGAGCTGGGTGGTCTTGCTCCTCTTAATGCTGCCAGACCCTTTTCTTCTTTTCTCAGTAAAGTCCCCCTTCCTCATTACTTGAAGATTTTAACATCTGTTACACTTTCTGACAGACAATATTCTCTCCAGGAACGTTCTAATATAAATCATTTTAATGAAATGTTCTTTTTAACTCATTCAAAAAATCCCCAAATGATCAGGTTTCTAGAGTATTCACCAAAAAATCCTTTTAAAGTACATTGGGTAAAGTAGTTCCTGAGTGTTTATATATATATATATATATATATATATATATATATATATATATATATTTATATATATATATAAATTATATATATAATTTATATTTATATTTATAGATTTATATTTATATATATTTACAAATATATTATATTTATATATATTTACAAATATATATATATATATATATATATTTTTTTTTTTTTGCTCTTCTTAAACACTAAATGAACCAGACCTTTCCATAAGGTGATTTCTAAGAAGACTCTAGTATTTCATAGTAAAGGATCATGTTGACCTTTAAATTTCTAACATTTACCATGGGTAAATTCAACTGGCCTTTCCTTTTTCTCTTTTGCTATCTGTAACATTCTCCCTTTATTAAAAAAAAAAATGTGTGTACATTTAATCCTTTTTCTATTAAACTCATAGGGGTGACACTGGTTAATAACATATACATTTCAAGTGTAGAATTCTATAATACATCATCTGTATATTACATTCTGTGCTCACTGCTTGAAGTCTAGTCTCCCTCTGTTACCTGATATTTGACCCCCCTTTACCCTCTTTATTCTCCCCTCATCTTCTCCCTTTAACTCCTTAATCACAAACACAGCTCTTTAGAGACATGTCACTTGTACAAAAAAATGTGTGGGTTGAAAAATAACTGATTCCCTCCACAGGGAAAGAACACTCTATGGTCTTTACTATGTACCTGAACTCCAAGTGAACAGCTGGTTGAGAATTTAACTCAGCATTTCCCAAGAAAAGAAAAAGCACATGTGGATCACAGGCACGCAGTGGTCTGTCATCGTGGTTGGGAGAACATGCTCTGGAGGAACCTTCCACAGGTTACCTTACTCCCCTGGGCCTTAGTTTCTTAATTGTTAAAATAGGGACAACAACTGAGTACCTGTATCATGGGTTTGCAGTGAGCATTGGATGAGTTAATGCTGATAAAGGCCATAGAACCTTTTAGATTCTCAGTAGGTGTTAACTATTTGTTGTTATCGATCCGTCTCAGTTTGCTGCTCTGCAACTTCTCGGTGGCTAATCCAAAACGTCAGAGTGGTCTGACATCAGACTGGTTCTTAACTAATTCTTTCTTTTAGAGGATCGTAGCTATTTTCCTGTCATTAAATTTTAATTAAAATATCTTCCCAATTATAAAAGAAATACTCATTGTATGGAAAGCAATAAAATGTTGGCTCTGGACTATTACAGGTCTAGGACTGAATTCTGCCTCCATTCTTACAGATTTCATGACCTTGCAAAAGTCACTTACCTTCTCAGACCATTGATTTCTTCATCTACTCTACAGGTGGGACAAATAAAGATACCTATCTCATGGTATATTGTGAGTGTCAAATAAAATAACACAGGTAAAATTATGTAGTGCTTGGCCCTTAGTGAATGCTGGGAGAAATAAAGGGAGTGAGGGGTTGGGGATGGAGAAAGGAAATGAAGAAGGAAGAGAAGAAAGAAGCAAAGAAGGAAGGGAGAGAGGAGAAGAGGAAGGAAGAAAGAAGGCTGAGAGAGGAAAAGAAAATAGGAAAAGTAGGTCAACCACTATTACAGGATAAGAAAGCTTGATAAAATCCACATGGGGAAAAAGGTTTATTTTAATAAACTCAAATATAGTAAAAAATGCGTAGAAACAGGATGTATTTTTTTATTTGAAAAGAAAAAGATTCTATGCCTGTTTTGCAATGTCATTTCTTTTAAGAGGGATTTTCCTATGTCACTCATGGGATAAACTTAATATAAACTTGGAAATTTCTTTCATATTTGGGTTTTGTTTGTATTTTCTTTGCAAGAACCGACATATTTAAAACACATTAAGAATAATTTTTAAAATGACTCAGTGGGTGCATATTTGTCTATTTCTCAACTTAAATAAGGCTTTGTTTTCAAAATTTCCAAAGGATGTATGGGCATTATTTTGAAATATCACTCTCAAAATCTGAACCTGTTTAAATGTGGTATGCCACATATAAGAGCATGCAACACAACATTCAATAAGTTTTTACCTAAAAGTTAACAAACGCTGTATAGCATAGAAATGCAAATGTCTTAGGAGAAACTAAAAGAAGGAACTGCCCCCAGATCAGGCATGGTGGACATAGTGCTTTCCTAATAAATAATGCAGGGCATCTGCATGCTGCATTTCTCCAGGTTCAATAAAAGATCTGTTTTATTTACTGTAGGCCCAGTTGCTCTTATTTACTGAAGAGGCAGTTCTGTTTTAGCATATTCATAAATCACTGCAGTAGAATGATAATGAAAAATGTAGTCAGAATGTTGATAGAATGAAGATCCAAGGGCAAGTGTAAAAAACAACCAAATCTCTGGGAGGAAAACCTAATCTTCTCCCATCAGGTAAGCTCTAGCTTTGCATTCGAAGAACAGATACAAACACAACTATGTAAAAGATTCCTTATTGATCAGGAGCTGTGAGGGCTACTTTATATGTCTGCATGAGTATCATCATTTTGCTCTATCAGGCAGTCCTTAAGAGCAAGGGCTGCCTGGGTAGATGTGGGTTCTGAGACTCATTGGCTATGTGTCCTTGGACAAGTTAGTCTCTCAGTACCGTTTTTTCCTCTTTAAATTGGAGATACTCATAGTACCCACCTCTTAGAGTTGTGGTAAGAATTAAATAATATAATGCCCTAAAAACTCAGGGCAATGTCTGCCACACAGAAAGTTCTCAATAAATGTTAGCTATTATTCTCCTTATTCATTTTCCTAAACTAAATTCACTAAAAAATTTATCATGTTAGAGATCAAAACTCAGTCTGTGAGCATATGGAGAGTAAGAGAGTATGATGACTGATCTAGTGCCCTATCCTTTAGCACAGATCTCTTGGGGAGAGGGAGTAGAGATTGTAGCTGCTGGTACTTTTCTCTTTTAAGAAACAGATACTAGAATGCTGAACTAAAATAAGTGTCACATCTCCACTGGCTCATTTCTGAGGAAGAAGCAATTGTTGCAACTATAATAAGCCCAACTTGACATCAAAATAGCTCAGCTCTTGGTATACAAATCTATTAGTGTTTTGCAGCCTATTTTCCTAGCCAATGAATCAATCATCTTCTCTGAGCGCATTTTCTCTTTACATATAGCTTACATGTGTGTTGTGATTTTCACCATGTTAACTATAAGTTTTCATAATACATAAAAAAAGCAAGAAGGAAGGCCATTGGAGGATGGGTAGAAGAAAAAGATGGTAAAAGAAGGCATTTGATAATTTATTGAGAGAAACAATAGATGCTCAAACAATCTGAAGTGTTTATATAATGAAGCAAGACCTTTCTGCCTATGAATCAACAGATATTCTTGAGAACTACACTCAAGATTTATGTGACCTCTGATTCCTGACTTGCTTCAGAAGGATAAAGTCTATGGTAAACAGCCACATGAATAATTTGTTTTTCAGGAATAAGTTGTGACCATTCTGAACCCTACCACATAGTAATGATAATTTATTTATACATTAACTGGCTGGGCAAACCCCTACCTAAGTAGGAAGCAGACTGGTAATCTTCCAAGAGTACCAAAGACCGGTGGGTGCTGCCAGTGGGTTCTAGGTTTGGTTTGCTTGCCCTGGTTTTGTACTTGCAAATAAGCCCTGTTTCAAAGCTAATTAGATTGGGGCAGATAATTCATAAGAAGACAGGCTTATCTGCAAATAGGCTTTGACATACATGGACAAAGACTATTTCTAGAGTTTTATTATCATTACTGGCCCCCATCACTGGAAATATGCATAGGAGGAAATGCACTGGTGTATTCAGGAAATATTTGTGAATGTGTCAGAATTTTTGCTGGGAATATCCAGGTCAGTGTCATCTATTTTAGGAGGTGGCCACTCAGAAAGAGGGGATTTTTACCAAGTAATAGACTTGGTAAAAGCACACACACAAAAATTCATCAACGTTTTAAAAACTGGGATGATGAAACTGTCTACAGAAAATGAAATCAGGCCAATGCTGATAGCCCAACTAGAACGAAAATCCTAGAACAGGCTTTGGAAAGATCACAACACACTCAGATTGAGGAAAGGTTTTTTTGTTTTGCTTTTTTTTGTTGTTGTTTTTGTTTTTTTAAAGACTCAAGAGAAATAAATAAACAAACTGGGGGCAGAGTTTCTCCATAGTTTCACTTCATAGAGAACCCACTGAGGGACAGACTGAGGAGAGTGAAGATAGGGAATATTCAAAACAAAGTGCCTTTAACCAAGTTGCTAAAACTATTAACCTTCTGAAGGTTGAAGCATGAGGAAAGACTACATTCCTGTTCTAACTAGCCCGGAAACTTAAATTGTTTTTACCTTTCCAGTTTTATGTCAGTGCCTAGATATACATCTGGATATGTATAAAACCTCTAGATAATCCTCTGATTATTGCCTGAAAGACTCACATATCCAGGCTACCTGACATCACCACCAAACGTAACCAGACCTCTATCTTCTGTACTAACTAGCATCAGTCATCCTGAATGACTGACATCTGACTGATAACTATCCTGGACCAACCCTAGGACTAAGAATGTAGGACTGATCATTCTCGAGAATATACTTTTTACTCTAAGAACTTTTAATTTTTCTTTTTTCTTTGAAACACTTCTGGGTTGTTGACCCTTGAATAAATTGTTATCATTTATTTCTAGCAAAGCCTCCAGACTCTTTTTGAATTCATTCAACATACATAGTTTCAGCACTGAGACCTTTGTGCTCTGCCATCACCGGATGGCTCTGGTGTTCCAGTGGTGAGTTTTCTCGGTTCTAATCTCTCTCCTTCTGTTGGGGTTCATAGTTTTTATTTTTGGGTCCTCTACTACCATGTTTTGTTGTTGTCATTGTTGTTGTTTTTCATAATGAGTCATCTTCTGTGTAAATTTGCTACAGAGTTGGCATTCCCCCTCTTATAACACCAGTTGGATTTATTTGTAAACATTCCGATCTGTCCTCTGTTTTTATCTCGATACAAAAGATAATCTAGAATTGCAGTTGCCATGGTGGGGACCCTCTGAAAAAGACATTGTTATAGTGTTCAGGCATTGAGAAGGTCAAGAGAGGGGAAATCTCTTTTGAATACATTTTTTAATGGATCACATGATGAATTTAGAGCTCTAGTTAAAAATAAATAAATAAATAACTGAATTGGGCCACTATGAGTTAGTTAATTTGGGCAGTCAGCTATCCAAAACAATAGAGAAATATAAAAAAGGGAAATTAATCAGGCATTGCCTTATCCAATTAAAGCAGCCCAAGTCATGAGTTTACAATTACAATGAGAATGCCCATCAGAATCGAAAAATCAGAATGGGTTCTCTAGCAACTACAGAAAAATTGCAATTTGCAATTGTTGCAAAAAACTTTAACACAAAAAAAAAGATTGTTGTAGGCTCAAACGGTAATTGGAAAAACAACCATCTGTTGCTGTAGTACCAACAGCACCTAAAATAAGTTATGGCTGCTCTGAAGATAAAAGGGGGATATTCCCTTTGTTAAATACTAATTCGTTAAGAGAAACTGAAATCTCTATATTTCTACTGCTGCTCTAATAGACACTGGAGCAGCTCTTTCTGTACTAAAACCCACCAACCTTCCTGTCTCCTTTGCTTGGAGTACTGAAATTCTACAAATGGAGGGTGTCTCCAATACCCCTCTGACAGTGTCTAAGTCCTTACCTGTACCTTTCTAGTTCTAGGGCCCCCTTAAAGGACAACATCAGTTTCTTGTTGAGCCTTCATCACCAGCACCAGTTCACCTGTTAGAGATTTCCTTGAGCTTTATCAGGCTCATATTTCCTTTTCTCTGAAAGGAGAAATGTTTCTAGATCTGTCTGACCCCTCAGCTTCAGCCACTGGGGCACTTTCTTTACAAATACCTGTATTAAAGCCTATGATGCTAGCAAATACATCAAACATCCCCTCTTAAATACTCCGCTGGACTCTGTTCATCACCCTACTGATACAGGACAATTCATTCTGCTCCTCCTATTAACATTCAGATAAACCCTTTGAAGCCTCCTCCCAGTACAAGACAATATTCTTTAAGTGTTGAGGCTTTGTAAGGCATCAAACTTGTAATTGATGAATACATTTCTAAACAATTAATTGTGTCCTGTACTAACTAGCTCATGTAATACTTCTATCATGCCTGTGAGAAAACTACATGGGAGAGGATAAAGATTTGTACAAAATCTAGGAGCAATAAATAATATAGTGATTCTCTGGCATACAATGATGCCCAGTCCTCACACTCTGCTCTCTAATATTTCTACAAATAGCTCCTATTTGTTACAGACCTATGCAATGCTTTCTTTAATACACCCATGTGTCCTGATAGACATTTTTTTGTTTGCCTTCACTTGGCATCAATAGTATACTTGGACTGTTATGTCCCAAGGAGATATAGGAAGCCCAACTTACTTTTTTCCAAATTTTGAAGGCAGATATTCAAGATATCGTATTTTCTAATAATTCCACTTTGATGCACTATGTGGATGATTTGTTATTTTGTTCTTCTGAAGAAGCTTCTTTAGCTGACAGCCTCCAATTATTATTTTAATTAGCAAAGAAAGAACATAAGTATCCAAAGAAAAATTACAATTGGCCTGGACTATAGTTAATTGGCCCCCATGATCTTTAATCAAGGTCTCTTATTCAATCCTGAATATATTAAAAATATTCAGTCTTTTTCTCTACGTACCAATAAAAAACAATTAAGGGGATTTTTTTTAGGGCTTGCTAGATATTGCCACAACTAGATTCCAAATTTCCAAATTTCTCCTTAATAGCACAACCTCTATATGAGCTTTTAAAAGCCAAAAGTCCTAAACTTTTGCATTGGACAGAAAAAGAAACTGACGGAAGCATTTTAATGAATTAAAAGACAGTCTCCTGTCTCTGCCTGCCTTAGAACATCCCAATTATGCTTCACCTTTTATTTTTTTCCTTTTGGTACATGAAAGACAAGGAAATGCCTTAGACAAACTTGCTGGAAAACAGGGTGACCAATTTAGACTTTTTTGCTATTATAGCCAACAGCTTGATTCTGTGGCAAGGATCCCTCTTCCCCTGCCCACCCAAGGTCCTTGCAGCAACACCCATGTTAAGGGCAGATATTGAAGAATTAGTTTTTGGTTTACCTTTTACTGAATCTGTACTTCATGCTGTAAAAGCTTTGTTGGAATCACATCATACCCAACATTTGTCTGAGAGTAGACAAATTTCATATGAAATTTTAATAGTCTCCACCTCATGTTAGTATTTCCAAATGTGATATTTTGAAATCTGGCAGCCTTGCTTCCACTGCCAGATGATGATTCCAATCATGAGTATTTTACTCACAGACCAATTATTAATGCCAAGAGTTGATTTAAAGGAAAATCGTTTGGAAAACACTAAAATTTTCTGGCTTACCAATGGCTCATATCTTAAATCTTCAAAAGGACATGATCAAGCTGGATTTGCAATCACCTCTGTGGTTGGTCACTGTAGCTAAGCCACCTCCACAGGCTAAATTTGCTCAACAAGCTGAATTATTCCATTTTACCAGAGCAAAGGACAAAATAGTCAATATTTATATGAACAGCAGATAACACCTTTGAGGCTGTTCTTGATTTTTGAATACTGTGGAAACAGAGAGGGTTTTCAGCTATCTGGGAAACAAATACAAAATAGTGCTTATGTAAAAGATCTATCGGATGGCACTCAATTACCAAAAGCTTTAGCTATTATAAAAATTCCCAGACACAAGAAAGATGATTTAAAGTTAACAAAAGGAACTGCAATTGCAGATCAAGCTGCAAAAGCTGCTGTTACACAAACGTTGAAGCCACAAATAATAGCCTTAGCTTCTCCAAAACTAAACTTAGAGCAATTAATACAAGAAAAACAGCAAGAAGCTTTCTTACCAGAAAGGCGGGCAGGGTGAGTGGCTGGGAGCTGGCTGTAAATACTATAATGAATTGGATCTCTGGTATGGGTCAGATAAAAAACTGCTTTTACCAGAAGCAATTCAAGAAAAAGTTTTGAGTTATCTTCATGAATTAACTCATTGGGACACTGATAAATTACTCAAATGGGACCATTAGTATTTCTGGAACCCATCTTCAAAAATCACTTCAAAGATCTATAAAAACTGTCTTATTTGTCACAATCACAATCTTGGAAAACCTTTACACAGTTCAATAAGACATTTTCCCTTACGTTCCTTGATTTTCAAAGTATAGTAACTTGATTTTATTTAATCACCTTAAGTTTCCAGATACAGAAATGCAGTAATGATTTGCATATTTTCACCTTAGGTTGAAGCTTTCACATGTACAAAAGCAACAGCTCAGGAAGTAGCAAAAATTATTTCAGAAAAAATACAATTTCTATTTGGGATTTTTCCCTAGAACCACCTAGTGATGGCGAACTCATTTTACAGGACAAATACTAAAACACATTTGTGAAATTTGGTCAATATGACAGCATTTTCATTGTGTTTACCAACCTCTGACTTCTGGGCTCATAGAATAAAAACTCATTGGCAAAACTTACTGAGAGTCTTAATATATCTTGGCTAAATGACTGTACTAATGAATTCATAATCTATTCCTTTTGGACAACATAACTTGCCTCCATTTGAAATAAGTAAAAGGAGGTATAATGTAATCTTGTAGAACTCTTATAAAAGCTTTGATACACACCAAGCTTGGAGCGGAATCCTTCAGTAGTAATAAAATTAGACAGATTGGTGAATTAAAACACACAATCTCCAAACCAGAGGCCATGTATACTGGAAAAGACATCTAATCAAAAATTCTCTGCGGCCCAGCTGGAAAGGGTCATATCAGGTTTTGTTAACAAATCTTTGTGCAGTAAGTTAAAAGGTTTCAACTCATGGATTCATGTTGCTCATTTAAAAAGAGCAAGTGCAGACCACCTCAGACAAAGATCTCAAGATCGCTCCATGCAGAAGCCAAGATTAGAGTGTTAACTAAACAACTGTTTGTTTTCGCTTATTTTTTTTCTGTTATTCTTTTAACGGAAATGTTTTTATTCAATGAGCTTTTACTTTTGCTCAATATACAAACCAAAGTAAATGCTGGGTTTGTGGTCAAATACCCATAGCCAATACTTCGGGTTTACCTTGGTGGATTTCTCCTCTCCAAGGGACTGATGGGAAAGCCTTACAAACACTGATTATAGAACAACAACAATAAAGTTCACCTTTCAGTTCAGCTGATATTACATCAATCACAGACATCTGACAAAAGATCTATTAAAAATACCATGGAAGCAACTGGTCACGGTTTCTCCTTTTCCTGTAATGCTACTGTTTGAGCAGCGTTAAGGCCTGCAAAAAGTAATAATCCTGACAAAACCACCAGAACAACTGGTTAATATTTGGGATGGGTTTGTATGGTTAAATTTTGGATATGGATATTTAAGCTCTTCAGCTCTTTCCTGTTGGGAACAAGGAAACCATTCTTGACTAGAGTTTCCTAACAGTACTAGAATGTTCAGGGGAAGTACCTAACTATCAGTATAAGTCTCTTACATCTTTGAAAAGTTCAGATTGGTTTGGGACAGACTGGTAAAGAAGACTGGAATTTATTGGGTAGCCCCGAATGGAACATGATGGCTATGTGGCATAAATATCTACCCTTGGCTACTCTCCAAGTTGGGTGGGGAGATGTACTATTGGGTATCCACAGACTAAAGAATGCTTTTGCCCTTCAGTCTCTTCTCCTACTAACCTCCTTTTTATGAAAAGCACGATGGACTCGATCTGGTTTCCACTGGCATAATCATTTAGCAGCTATTTTTGCATCCTCCTTCAGTATTGAAGGTGTTATTGCTCATATTGAAGCTTTAGCTAAGCACACTCAGCAAGCTCTCAAAGACAGTCATCAGAGCTTAACTTTATAATAAATACTAAAATGTCTTCAGTGAGAAAAGCTGTCTTACAAAATTGGATGGCATTAGATATTACCACTGTATCTCAAGGTGGCACCTGTGCCATCATAAAAACAGAATGTTGTGTTTGTTTATACACATGATGAATACAGAAATGTGACCTCTCTTTTGGGACATATACAGAGATAGATAAAATCCATGAGGGTCTCCACTCTAAGCTTAGGAGAATTATTGTCTAGTTGGTTCAGCTCTTGGGGAGCCTGGGAAACTTGAATCAAAAATATCTTTCAAATTAGAGTGACCGTTATTAATATTGAGAATATTTCTTATGATCATTTAAGATTTATGTATATTCTGCTAATACTAAAAGAAAACTAAAGCACATGCCAGATCAAAAGTGGGAAATGAGGAAAGAGTAGAAGTAGGGAACTGCTAAGATGACTGACATTATGAAGTTTGAGCCATGAGGAAGGACTCCATTCTTGTTCTAACTAGCCTGGGAACTTAAATTCTTTTGAACTTTTCAGTCTTGCGTCAATACCTGGATGTACAACTGGACATATACCAAACCTCAAGATAGCCCCGTGAAGGGTAACCTGACATCCACCTGATATCACCACCAGATGTGACCAGACCTCCTGGTACCATTTTCTAGACAACCTGGCTTCAGTCATCCTAACTGCCAGACATCTGACTGACAACTGTAATGGACCAATCCTAGGGCAAAGAATGCTGGACTAATAATTCTCAAGAATGTACTTGCTGCTAGGAGAACTTTTAGCTTTTCTTTCTTCTTTAAAACATTTCTGGGTATTTGCCTACTTGCATTCCCAGTTTGCAAACTCTAAAACCCTTCAATAAATCTTTATTATTTATCTGTAGCAAAGACTCCAGACTCTGTTTAAGTTTGTTGGACAAAATCTAGACATGGGTCAGGTTTGAAACCTCTCATTTTCTAGGATAAAAAGTTTACTAGAAAAGGTCTGTTGATCAGGTATCTGTATATTGTGTGAATGTGAAGTTGTGTATTTTCTGATTTAAAGCTGAATATAATATAGTGTCATCCCTGAAATGAATAAAGTTGTAGTTTATTATACAAAACTACACATAACCTCAAGCCACAATGATCAAATGCATTAAGCAATTCCCTTTATCTATTTTGTAGTACCTCTTCTGCCTAGGGCTGCCAGACTCAGTAAGTTAAAATATAGGGTGTCCAGTTAAATTTAAACTTTAGGTAACTAATAAATAATTTCTTAGTATGTCCCATGCAATATTTAGGACATATGACTACTAAAGAATTATACATTGCTTATCTAAAATTGAAATTTAACTGGGTGTCCAGTAGTTTATCTGGCAAAGCCATTTCTGCCTCATCCTTGGGGCTCCTCTGCTTTAGCTAATAGTAAAATTAATTTGCATTCATTAATACTCAAATAGAGAGGTTAAAAAGTATCTTTTTACCTGGGTTCAAATGCTCACTTTGAGATTTTTGATAAGTTACTTAATTTTACTGTGTGTCAGCACACCTGTTAAATGGGATTAATAATTAATTTCCTTCTCAGGGTTGTTTGGAGGATTAGATGAGATGGTACATGTAAGGGCCTCACATAGTACTCATCTCATAGCAAATGCTCAATCTGTATTAGCTATCATTGTTAGCAGGAGAGCAAGATGAAGAAATAAAATGGTAAAGAAGTTACCTGAGATCTTTCATTCACCAGGTATATTCCTTAATTATACATAGATAATCGAGAGCTGTCAATGGGTATGATTTATTGATTTCCTTTCATTTTATTTGACAGTGAGTAATACATAGGAATAATAATAACCAATATTGAGGCATATTACAATTTACGACAGGGCCTTTCACATTCATTACCTTGTCATATGCACAATGCATATTAAAAAAAAAAAAAGTGGAGACAGTAATTTGCAAAGAGGGTGCACTGTGAAAATTTAGCCAAACAGTCCTGGTATGCCTCCTATTCCCCCACTGAGATCCACAATTCAAAATAATTTCAAGGATTTAAAAAATCTACAATAAAATATTTCCTTTGGCAAGGAAGCAAATTTAGAGCCATCTTTATGTATGTATACAATGTAGAAAGGACTCCTGGTCCTAAATGTGCCTTTTTCTCCAAAGCCCTGCACAAAACAATCTTCAATGTCGTCATTATCAAATACAAAGGACAACTGGCTCAGCGCTGCTGGCAACAAAAGGCCCTCAGCAGAATGGCTTTTTAAAAGCCACATCCAAAAAAAGCTGTAACCTGTGGCCTCAGTTCGCCACAGGAAGAGTCTAAATGCTTTTCCCTTTTGTAATGGAGAACATCTGTCCTTCCAGGAGAACAATCTCTCTCCCAGCAGTAAGTTTTACATATAGAGAGACCGACATCTTTTTTTAATGTGGCTTTCCCATGTCCTTGATTAGGAAATGTGTCCCTTGCAAATGTTTTCCAGCCAGAATCTCCAACCTGTCTGATGGTACTTCTCTTGTTTCTTGCCCAAGCACAAGTGAGAAATATTGTCTATGTCATTAAGTTAATGACACGAGGATGCCATTAGACTGAGGAGGCTCTAACACCATGGTGGCCTACATAAACAAACCAAAACTAAAATCCGTGAATGCCTCCAGGGTACAAAATCAAAGTGCCAAGGACGACCAATCACAAATGGCCAATGAGGCTTTAAGCTACAGCCAATCAACCAAAGCTTTTCTTTGCTTCTGTTTTTTTCGCTGCAGAAGTCTCTCCCCACCAGTACACTGCCTCTTACTGACAAGGACTTTAAGAAAAGCCAAAGCAAGGAGGTGATGGTGAAAAAACTGAGGGATGGCGAAAAACTCAAGGGGTTGGATAGGAGTGGGCCTCTGCTTCCCATGGAAGAGGAAGCAAGCTACTGCTGAAATACAGAAAACTAGCACATGAAATTTCCAAACTGACTCTGAATTGCCAAGGGCAGAAAGTCTGAAAGGATCTTTGAGGGTCATTTGAGACACTTCATTTCCAGTTTATTTACTGACATTGAAACCTGACCTCTACAGAAGATGTGTCTCCATGGCCTTCACAGCATACAGAATTACTCATGCCTGTGTCTCAATAAATGAAACACCCTTTCCTGGTAGATGGAAAAAATCATCTAATCCAGAATGTAAAAAATTTTATGAAAATAAAACAGTTTTTATGCTCTGGAGAAAAAAAAAAAAGTCTCTCTTCCACGCTCCTGTCCACTGAGCTCTCCTTACCACTTCTGGTGTGGCGCTGTCCAATTGAAATGGATTTGGGTCAAATAAAGTCTTGAAAAATTTTAATATACCTGAGTTTATCTTTTAACAATGTAAATATGTACAAGGCTTCTTTCTGAGAAAAGTTCTGGTGTACTAGAATTTTTCTATGCTCCTTTTTGAAAATAGATTTTAGTCCTTATATAAAACAAATGAGCAAGGTATAAAGATAACATTTGGGATTTAGTTAGTGTATTTGATTAAAATGGCAGCCCCAAACCTGAAACTAATATAATATTAAATGTCAACTGTAATAATAACAAAATAAGAATTATTTTAAGATAAAAAATGAAATAAAATAGCAGCTGATTCACATAATTTCTACCCAAGATATTTCTTTAATACATAGAGATGTAGTTTTAACATGGATTGACATAGTTTTGAATAGTCATGAAATAAACACAATTTGAGAAAACAATGCAGAGCCAAACAGGTGCAATACATGGCTCCCAGCAATGCACCCAGCTGAACAAAGCCAGGATACTTCTGGGTTGCTGGCCCTGGGCAGATCACTCCCCAGGAAAAAGGAAGCTGTGTGACCAGCAAATCCTTTAAAATTCTAGCAGCTAGCAGCTGCCAGTAACTTTATTTCTGAACATTATTCTTAAAAGTCTGTAAAGTGATTGCCTTTCTAACTTGCCTTGTCCAGGGGATATTAAAATGCTAGGTTGAAGCTTAGCCATCTTATTGGCTTTTGACTATTAACAAGATGTACTGAAAATCCCTTTGAGAAGACAACTGAAGATTATTACATATAAAATCTAACACTGTGGTGGTTGTCCTGAGCTGGAGGGAGGCGTGAATGGGGAATTAATGTTTAATGGGGATTAGGAGAGAATAAGGAATTAGTATTTAATGGGTACAGAGTTTCAGTTTGGGATGATAAAAAAATTCTGGAAATGGATGGTGGTGATGGTTTCAGAACAATATGAATGATATTATGCCCTTAAAATGATTAAAAGGGTAAATTTTATGTAAATTTTTCCCAATTAAAAAAATATAACATTGCTAGGCTAATAAAAATGAGTGAATTAAAACAAACTAACAAACAAAAAAGTGAACTTTGAGGAGAAAATAACCAGACAGAAAAAAGAAAGAAAAAAGGAAATGGACCTCATGGTAACCACATACCAAAAAATCTATAAAAGATACACACAAAAAAAAAAAAAAGGAGAAAGGAATCTAAATGTGACACTGAAAGCCGTGGCGTTTTAAAAAGCACAGCACCTGTAGGCGTCTGGTCTATTTTCTAAGAGCAATGGGAAGGCTGGCAAGGCTTTGAGCAGCAGGATGCTCTCAGATTGGCCTTCTAAAAAAATCTCTCTGGCTATAAGTAGGCTGAGTGGAGAAGGCAAGAATGAGTACAGCGAGACAGAGAAAGACAGGGTAGAAATTAAGTTGCAATTAGAGTGAGGAAATCTGGAATGCCAGGAAGAGGCTTCTGGACCTTCGTCAATGTTGAAAAGGAATATAACCAAAGGGTTTTGAACAGGTAAGTCTCCAAGTCCTTTCTCAGACCAGTTGGATGACTAGAGAGCTGGGAGCAGTGGTAGGGCTCATGTGGCCACACCAGATACTGCTTTAATGTACAATAAGACATTTTCCCAAACTGACCATTAAAGTCACCTGTACCTCCTGTGAAAATGCTAATTCTCAAACCCATATCTTCTGAATCTGAATTTTCAGAGGAGCCTGGGAAACTGTGTTTTTGCTGTTTTTGACACTGTTGCAGGTGATTCTCATGGTCAAACAAGTTTTAGAAAGTACCGAATCATACCTTTTTTAAAAAAATCATTGTCTAGATAAGCAGCAAAACAGAATAAGATATAATATAAAAGCTATCCTGAAAATATGATTACTCTTTTCTTTTACTGAATGGTGATACGGGCTGAAATAGATTAGTGGTTCTCTTAAAACAAAAATGGGTGAAAATAACTTTTAAAGGATGAGCATGGTGTAATTAGGAAATATAATTAGAAAAATGGATGTGTATAATATTGGTTTGTCTGTCTCTATGTATCTATCTCTATGACACTGGCACTCACAAAGAGTAGGCATTATTCTTGGAATATCTGAGTATGTTAGTTTCTTAGGGCATCCAAATCAAATTACCACAAACATGATGGCTTAAAATCACAGAAATTTATTCTGTCACAATTTTGGAGGCCAGAAATCCAAAATCTGGTATTGGCAGGGCCATGCTCCCTTTAAACACTAGGGGAGAATTCTTCCTTGCTTTTTTTCAGCTTCTGATGTGTTCTTTGGCTTGGGCCTGCATGTAACTCCAATCTCTGTCTCTGTATCTTTATATAGCCTTCTTCTCCATGTGTATTCCTCTTCTGCTTCTTATGAGAACATGTATCATTGGACTTAGGTCTTCCTTAGTTAATCCAGGATGATCTTACCTTGAGATTCTTAATGTAATTATATCTGCACACTCTTTTTTTCCAAACAGTCACATTCATAGGTACCAGGGGTTAGGACTTGAACATATTGTTTTGGTGGAGGGAGGAAGGGGTTCACAATTCAACCTATTCAATCGGGTGATTTAAAATTGTTAAGCTGGCCCATACAATGCTCTCACCTATGTCAGTGTATTTAGGGGACATTTTTTTTAAAAAACATAGATGCTCTTACTTCAAGATTCCTCAGAATGACAGATGTTTATGAATGAATTCACTCACCTGAGCCATATATATTTTAAGAGGCACAATTTTGTCATTTCAAAATAAGACATGGTATTAAAAGGCTACATATAGTAGACAAAATCACAATCAGACAATTATAACATTGCACAAAATTCTGTACCTTTTTCTGAAAGAAAAATTTTAAGCGCTAAGGTAGATATGTATATCACAAGAAGAGGAAACCAAACTATATCAGTGATTTCTGCTGATATTCCCCTTGGTAAGTGTCAATGAATCCTGTAGTATTATAATAAACTTTTCCCCCCATGGCAAAAGGCAGGAATACCGGTAATTGCAAGAATATGTGAAGTGGCTATTAGAAACAGAAATAGCTGTAGATACATAAATATATGATGAGGAATCTGTAGTTAATTACTATACATCAGGTGGTTATAGATGCAGGGAAAAATAGTACTTTAAGATGAATAGGACATGACAGATACATAAAGCAGTGTGGAGTAGGAAACTGCATGATACAAAAGGAAAAAAATTAGTGATTGCTGATTTATTGGGAAACCTAAAGGAGAATATCTAAACAGAGGTATTTCTCTAAGGCATATCCACCAGAGGTTTCACATATTCTATAGTGAGAAGAAACTGGCATTAAGAGGAACTTAATGTTTGTATGAATTTGTTGAGGTATTTAAATATATTTCTATTTTGCCAAACTTGTTAAAGTGTATGGTGTTCATTCTTCATAGTAGGTTCAGTTCTTGTGAACTGTAATTCTCTGTTCTTATATATAAAAAAAATCCCTTAGTATTCATCAAAAGAGAAGGGAATGAGGGAGAATAAGAATGACTGGATAGATCCAAATACAACTTCAGTCAATATCCTTGTACCAAGGATAAGTAGACCGATCTAGTAGCAACCTTATAAAGTGGGACTTGGGTAGGATTTGCGTCTATCAGAATATTCCATTGTTTTTATAAAACAAATTCCAGTTTTTCTGATCATTTAAGGTCTGCACTATATCTGCAGCTATATTGGCAATACATCTCAGAAACTAATTTTTAAAACAATGTCAGATTCCAAAATGACACATCTAAATCCAAGTTTTACTACAGGCGTAATCCGTTTCTCTCCAAAGACTTCTGAAACTTCTCAGTCTTTGCAGTAATGGCCAGTAAAACACTAACACATCATTGCAATTTATATTATTGTCTTGCACATTCTGCTAAGCATAATTACAAGCAAACAAACTTTCAGCACTGGATACTTATTTTGATTAATTGACCTTTTTTACCAATCAGGCTGCTACCTATCTTGCATTTAATTTCACTCTGGTATTTTTGTTTGCTTCCTCAAACATTTTTAACATAGATAACATAAATTTAGACTTCACATTACAAAGGAAAGCTTGAATAAATTCATATTGTATATTCTTTCATACATTCTCAACTAGTAAATTCGGGAGTGAATTATCTCAATATAAAAAGAAACTACTTTTTGTTTTTCAAAGAAAAATTCATAAGTGACATATATAAAAATTTTAATCATTCAAGCAAAAATGTTAGAAAGCCCTCCCACCTTCAGCTTTTGTTTACCAAAACATAAATAGCATTCCAAGAGAGAAGGACTGTTCTTTCGTGTCTAATCCAGTAATAGAGGGGAAGTGGTTGAATCTGATTAATTTTGCTATTGATTCCTTAATCTAGGCAATTATTACAAATTCATGCATTTAATTTGAACAGTGACAATTAGGTTGATTAACCGATGACTCATTTTGTAAACCTTTGGCTATTAGCGTTCCAGCTGGAGTGGGCCATGTGCTGCCTTCTGGCTGACATCAGTGGAAATCTTGAGTCAGGATCAAAGCTACTTTATGCCTCTCTGACCTTTCTTCACAATGCACAGTGGGGCCTGGTTTCTCAGCTCAGAATTTTCAGATTTGCTTCAGTGTGCCTATGGGGTTACCATTTGCAGACAACCTACTAGCAGAGATATTCACTGGAGACCCCACAACAGGCTCATTAGAAATCACATGTTAGATTCTAGCTTTCAGGCAGTTTCCTAATCCAAATCCCAAATTTCAGGAAATCTCAGGTCTGGTTGACTCACTGATGCTTTAGTGAATAGAGAGCTGGAGGCAGGGTGGAGGGCACTGCTTATGTTGCCCGTAGAATTCTGCCATAGGCTCCCTTTCCTCAAGAGATGCACTTTGAGAATCAAACTAGAGAAAGGACCCCTTACCTTGATAGTCATGTCTGCAGCGAATGTTTCTGTGGCATCCAAGGCTTCTTCATCTCCCTTTAGCAGCACATTCTCCCATCCAACTCCTGAAAAAAAAACAGTGCCATTTGAGCCAACTACATTCAGTTGGCATGGATAGACACACCTGTCATTTTGCACATTCCGATTCTATGTAACTTGTAAAGGACACCAATGATCATAGTGCCTTACCTGCCTGGCAGCTAACTTTTGGGAAAGCTTCCTCTTCCTTTCAGAAGTGTGGGCAGTCAGCACTGCCTTTCTTTTTACCTAACCTCTGACTTCTGAGTTCCCTGTATCTTACATACAGTTCTAGTCTTAGCCCAGAGTAAAGAAGAGATAGGAATGAACTTCAGAATCCAGGCCTCATATTGAGGTCTTATTTAGGGCTTACAGTGAATCCCAGAACAATGAAACATACACATCTGAATCTAATTCAACACTCAATAGTGACAACACCAGATTATTAAATTCTACATACCTACTGGAAATAGCTGAGTGTTCACACTCTTTAAAATCTATATATGCTTTCTCTCCAAGTCTTGATAAATCTTTGTGTTCCTTTTTTTCTTAATCTGTCAGACTATCTCCAAGAGTGTATATCTGGCAAGATACAAGATTTTACTCTCTCTAATCTCAAAAAAGAGTTCAAGGGTTGGTGTTTTGAAATACCTAAGAACATAATATATAATGTAAAACTACATTAATTCAGATGTAATGATGTATGTAAATAGAGGTAGAACGCCCTATATTAATGGAAAGTTTGAAGTAATGACAAGTATATTCTTAAAAACAGATTTATTGCAAGTAAAATCATCCCTTAAAAGTTAAAAAAGTGATACTTTAGAGTTTGTCAGGGGCTACATTAACAACAGATACAAATTTTATAATTGGTATTATAACTGCCCACTTGGAAATGAGTGCTCACAACCTAAAGTATTAATAAGATAGGTTAAGATACCTGTAATATTTGTTGACATTACTGATTTTATCAATAATTTTCCCTAAAGATGACTCAAGGACAATATTCATCCCAGACCTGTATAAATAACGCAAATTCCAAAATTTCAACTATCTAGCATTATGTTAAATCAGAATTTGCAAATCTTTTCTGTGCCACTAAAATAATAAATATTTTAGGCTTTGCGGTTATGTCATTTCTGTTGTACCTTCTTTTTTAAAATTTTTATTTTATTATTTTCAAATATACAGTACATTGGTTAGATATTTATACAGTTTATAAAACAATCTCCCCTAAATGCTTTTTCTCACCGCTGGCTCTCCACGTAGCCATTACTTTAATGCTAACTGCATTCCCTAAATCCTCTGTTGTACCTTGTTAAGCTGTCACTATAGGCAGAACACAGCTACAGATAAGACAGACAAATGGGCTTGGCTGGGTTCCAATAAAACTTTCTTTATAAAAACAGGCATTGGGCCAAATATAACCCACATAATGTACTTTACTAGCCTCTGTGCTAAATCAAGAAACCAGAGATGTGGCCTGTCCCCGCCCAGAGCTCCCCGCTCACAGCCTCTGTACTTCGCTTCTCTTTGACAAGGCAAAAATGTCCAGCCCTACAGAGACAAAGTGGTGTGTCCACTGAGTGTCTGATCGTATGCTGAAAAGGACTGTAACAAGTGCAGTCTTTCCAAGACCAAGTTCCTGACCTTCATGAATACAGAACTGGTTGACTTTGTCAAGAACCAAAAGGACCCCGGTGTCCTTGACTGCATAATGAAGAAACTGGACATCAACTGTGATGGGCAGCTAGCTTTCTAAGAATTTCTTAATCTTATTAGCAGCATGGCAGTAGCTTGCCATGACTCCTTTACTCGTTCCCAGTATATCTGAGGAGTCCTAGGAGCTGGCCTCTGGACCCACGCCTTTCCTTCCAGCCTCCCGATCACCATTGTCTGCTCACAGACCACATATGCCCTGAGCCCTGTGCAGCCACCACTCTATGCAGGCCACTCCTGCTGGTAGCAGTAAAATGTTATCGTTTTTGAAAACACACACACATGCACGCACGCACGCGCACACATACACATGCAGAAACTGAGATATGTACAGGAAAGAGTACAATGCTCCAGTGTTTTTGTAAGGATTAATACCAATAACAATTTTTTGCAATTACATGATACTTTAAACTCATATAAACTTAATTAAGTGTTAAAACATTAGCATTCATTGCATTGCCTTCTTTGATATTCTGGGTTCTTGAAAGCCTCATTTTACAAGATATATGCACAATGGATTACTCAAGATTCATAAGCTACAATTTGTTGCATGGTGCAAATAGTTTTCTCACACTAGGCTGTAGAAATTGGGTCAGTTTGGTGACGTGTCCTACAATTTTCTCTCAAGAATTTGCTGCAAGGAAGTTGTCAACTTTGTCTAAAATTCATGTTCTGGGAGAAGAAACTTTGCTGTCACATGACTAAATTATTTCCCTGAGACACCTTGCATGTAATAGCCCCTCCAGATTGTAGCTACTGTTGCTGCCTGTCGGATCTGGCTGGCAGAGAGACACAGAATGCTGGGCATGGTAAACAGTTATATGATATTTAGTTTATGGAATAGTTTGAATTATTGTTTAGCAAATATTCATTTCCCTCCTCTCACTGTGGCAATTTGCTTTCCTGTCCCACTGATGTTTGCTTTGGTCATAATGTAATCTAAGTATTGAAATAGGCTTATCTGGTGGTGCTTGCCCTCTTGCATTTCTGCCGTAGCATAAGAATATACCCCAGTTGGCCTGCAAGGGAATGAGAGTCATGGGGAGCAGACCTGCTCCCAGTCTGTACCTTGGAGCCAAGCCAAGTCTAGATCAGCCAACTCCCAACCTAACTGCATATATGCATGACAGACAATAACAGCTATTGAATTTGGAGATGATTTGTCAAGGAGTATTATTGTAACAATAGCTAATAGATACAATATATAACCAAAATTATAGATAAAATCATTTTGGAAATAGTGCTTTTATTGTTAGCTATGCAGATATAATTCTCTTAGTTACATAAAAATTTCATTTTCATGTATTGATTCCCATCTTTTACTATATCTTACCCCACTTTGGGGAGAATCTTTTCTCTGCTACAGTCATTTCTTTTGTAAGCAATACTATCTTTACTAAAAAGATATATGGTTATAAGAAAGAGATATTACACATAAATATATATATATATTCTCACAATGTTAGCGAGTAATCATGAAAACTTTAAATTAGATAGCCTGTCATTTCATGGCAAGAGCAATAGGAAACAGACATAACATTTTAATTTTAAATGTTAATCCTAATAATACGTTAAGAGAACATAAAATTATTATTTTAAAAGTTGGAGGCAAAATTTCTTCCTGGGAGAAAATCATGTTTTGGAAAACAAAGAATGTTATAGACCATCTGGGTATGAAAACACGGGTCCCACATCATGGAAGGAAGAGAGAGAAAGTTCTCATTGTGAGAACCTGCAGACACAAGATGATTGAACTTCTTTATAGGAGGATGTTTATACATATAAAAATGCTGCTTCCATTTCCAAAATGGTGATTTTCATTCCACCAACATTTAAATTCACTGTACCACAAGTGGGCAGGGGGACAGCTCAGAATGCAGGATGAGTGAGAACTAAAGCTTTATTGTTTCAAGCTGCAGGATTGGGAGCCATTTATTACAGCACCATAATCTAGTCCAGCCTCAGGAGAAGGAGCCTTTCCAGACTTGCCTGCCCCATCCACCTCCTGTTCTCATTGGAGAAATTTCTTTACGTAAATCTGTTTTCAATCCTCTAAATCATTTCTGCCATTTAAATCTTATCTGTTCAACCAACGTATAAAGATCCCTACTTTCTACTTCTTTGGAGGCTACTCTCTGTTCCCATTGTGCCCAGTGCTTAATGAACAGGTTAGTTGAATCTCATGAAGACTTTATGTTCTAATGACAAAGGCATAAGCCTGCATGATCAAAACTGTCCTTGAAAATTCCTTAAGTCCCCATACAGTACAATATAGCACCATACTTAAGAAAGTCTCATAGAAACGCTTTTTGAACCTTTGAACAGATCGTTTCTTCTGCTAAGTATCAGATGATGCTGTTGGCATGTACTAAAGATCATGTCGTACAACAAACAAACAAACAAATAATAAATTTTAAAAGCCTTCAAACTCTAGAATTTTTCAGGGTTTGGAGTTACTCAGACTATGAGAGGCAGCAAGAGCAGAGATTTAACATGGGAACAGCAGATTACAACTTTCTTTGTCATCTTCACTCTGGAGTGTATCAGATAGTGTGCTTTTGGTCACAGATAACAGAATGTCTATTTAATGGAGGCTTAAACAAAAAGAGGATTGACTGGCTCATGTAACAAAAAGTTCCAAGGTAACTGGCATCACAGTGGTTAATTCAATGACTTCATGACCTCAGGGTCTTCGTCTGACCTTTCTGCAGTTCTCTGTTCTTTCCTCTGTGGTTCTAAGATGGACACAGCGATTCCATATGTCATGAAAACATCCAGAAGCAGGAAAAGAGAGAAGTAAATAAGCCCTCCACAAAAGCACCCTCCCCAGATCTGCAAGCAGACCCCCACAAAGTCTTACAGGTCAAAAGCAAGGTAAAAGTCTATTCTCAAACCAATCATGGGAAAAAAGAATGAAATTATCAAAACCAGTTTGGAGCTAATTAATCAAGATTTACCCCTGAATCAGGGAGGGTATCAGCCGTCTCTGAGTACACAGATACCTGGAAGATGAATAAAGGAACCAAACAAGATCTTGGCCAGCAAGAAAAGAAGGGGAGAGGTTGGTGGCCATCAAAAAAGAAACCAGTAGAATCTGTCACAAGAGGATGTGCACATAGATTGGAATGATAGACAGAATCACTTATACTTTTTAAATTTCTATTTTCTTTTCTTGTATTATTTTAGCTAAAATTATATACTTGAATTCATATATTATTAGATGCACAGGTGATGCCAGGACTCAGCCTTACTTTCCAGTGCCAACTCCTTGATGATAACATCTTAGCTCAATACCAGTGACATCACCTTCTCCCTCCACTGTGAACACACAGCCCTGATCATTAGCTCTATGTACTGGGGCTTTCATTAGGGCCTGAGCAGGGACAGCCCTTAATTGTGTTTGCTTGTCAGTGTTCCCTTAGAAAGCCTTATCAACTAGCTTGTGAGCACCTGTGAGTAGGGACTGGGCCTGATAGCTAGTTAGTCTCACCCTGTCCGCTAAATAAGAAAGGTGAGTTCTGGGCAGACAGGTTGGAGGGATAGGAGCTTCAGAGTAGGGCATGGGTAAAGGCAAAGAGTGCTCAAAGGAGAGAAGAGGAATGCTGAAGGAAAGGCTGTGGAGGGCGTTGAAACAGTCCTGCCTCTGAGCAGATTTACTCTAGATGCTGAAGAAAACAGACAGACCATGATTGATCCTGTCTTCCAGAGCCAGGTAAGGTCTGGTGCTCCTGGACACTTGTCAGCAAACCCCAAAACAGGAACTGTACGGAGGCGTAGGCACCAGATACAAAACATCTGGATGGTAAAGACACTAGGATAGAACTGTCCATTCACCTGCCCACTCCTAGCACACAGTGGGGGTGTGTTGGATATTTCCTAATTGAACTGAAGTTGGAAGGGGCATTGAGGCTGCCTAAGCTGCTTTCTTATCAGAATAGAAAGCCCTTGACAGTGTCACCTCCTGTATGCTCCCTCAGCCTGTACGTGGCCTTTTCTTGGTCATGTACCTCATCACCTCACAAGATCATGCTGATTGGACAGCTGGAATGAACTGTCTTAAGAAGAGCTGAGCCACAAACAGATTGGGGAGAAAAGATCCCAGAGGACAACCCATGCAGCCTGGCTTATGGAGAGAACAGAAGACACAGTGTGGGGCCCTCAATTGCTAGGGGTGTATCTTTTGTTTGCAGAATTCTGGAGGAGCCTTCTCAGATGTATCCAACCTTAGTATCCATCTATTCTCTTCCTCATCTCATTTCCTCCTCAACCCTCATCGGCCCATCAATCTAGACATTGCCATAGAACTGCAAAAAGTTTAGAGTCCAGCCTTTCATGTTTCTGTGAGAGAACCGAGGATCTGAGAAGGGAAAGAAAGCACCGAGTTCTCATAGAAAGTACCTGGAAAGCTGGGACCGAAAGAGACGAGGCTGCTGGATTTCCTGGGACCCAAACGATATCAGCCCCATTTTACAGATAAAAGATAGACCCATTGTGAAATAATTTTGCTTGATTGTAATGAAAAGAATGGGGTTAGGGCCTTGTTCCCACAAAGTCTTAGCTTACCCAAGTCTCTGCACAGAATGTTTCAGAATTGAGACTTGCCCAGATATTCCTCTCTTATTCAATTGCCTTAGACTCTTTTTGGCTTTCAAAAAAAAAAAAAACTCACTTTGTTCTTGGAGGAGTTCTCAGCAGGCTGGTCATTAAAACTTAGCGGAACTTTAGAACAATGATTTGCCTTTAAACACTTGGCTCTGGGAAACCCCACCCAAGGATAAGCTGATGGGGCTGCTTCCTCGGGATGGGAAGCCCAGCCCAGGGGCTTGGAGGAGTAGCTGCAGGATGTAACTCCACCCCAACCCGCCCCGCTCCAGGTGGTGGCTCATCTGTGTCCCTGAGCGCCAGCATTCTCTCCCCTGGCACAGATATAAGGGCAGGCCCCGGGTCCTCCAGAAGCTGTGGTGACAGGGGCATTTCCCTCTCTCTTGGCTTCTCTCTCTGAGATGAGCTCACTGGGAAAGAGAAAGGCCCACCCTTGGATGACAAGTTATTTTCCTCAAACTCACCCGGAGGTCATTAGACGCCTTCCCCTATGCCTCTTTGGGAGCCTCTGAGGAGTAGACATTCAGGTGGCTCAAAGATGCACAAAGAAAAGCCTCGGTGTTTTGCCAAGTGTGCCCCCCATGCTCTCTCTACCCCATTGCTCTCCACCCCCAACATGGCCACAGTAATATCAGTAAGGAAGTATGTGGGTGAGAACTATGTCATTTGTATATCATCTCAACCAACCCTCATACAGTACAGGTACATGAGGCAGTACTTTACAGAGGAGAAATTTGAGGCTCAGAAGGCTTAAAACTGAACTAGTAAGTGATGGAACCAATACTTAATCCAAGCATGCTGACCTCAGAGGTGACTGGCTTAACCAGTACATCTTACTACCATTCAAAAGGTTAGTATTTCTTCTGTTTTCAGAGATAAGGAAACAGAAAGCTTGAGGATACAATGAAAAAAAAAAAAACCAACAAAACAAGATGCACAGAAGGGAGATTTTCTCCCCTGTAGTTCCCATTCAGGCTGGCTTCAGAGCTCAAAATGCACAGATTGTTAAAGATTTTATGGTGGGGGTTTGCACTAAAAAAATATTTAGCCATGGGTGGCACTGAACCTAGTCCTGTGCAGTTCAGCAAACATTTATCAAGGATTTATCTGTGGCAACTAGGATGGGGAAGTTCTCTTTTCATGCAGGGAGAAGTCTAAGGCATGGTCCTTTAGGGTTCTAGAACAATCTAGTTCTGCAGAGGGACCTGAGCAGCAGAAGCTTTGAAAGATGGAAGAGGATTAAGACTATGAAAGCATGTGGTGCCTCTGAGCTCCACCTTGAGTTTAGGCACCCCACAAAAGGAAAACCCAGGAAAAACTGAGGGTGATCTGAGAAGCAGCCATGCATGGGGAAGAGGTAGAAACTTATAGCACCCTGGGCTGGAAAAGAGTTTGCTGCTTCCACCTGACTCTCTCCCTGTAAGCGTGGGTTAAGAAAGAGTAACGATGATGATGATGATGATAATGATAACAGCAGCTATCATTTTGTGAATGCTTATATGTGCTCTTTGTTGTGCTAGAGTTAAGACATATTTTTTCATGAACAGTTAATCACAAATAAAGTAAGCACTACTTTTATCCTTATTTTCAAAATAGCAAAAACGAGGCTTAGGGAGGTTAAGTAATTTGCCCAAGAACACGTAACAAGCAAGAGCAGATCTGGGATTTGGGTAAGGCTCTCCAGCTCTCCAGTGCTCATGCTGCTGCTAATCATTTCTGTTGCTAATCATTTCTGCTAACCAATGACCCCCTGATTAGAAGGACAAGAAGGAACACTCCTCTTGAGATCAAGAAATATGTGCACATGTGTACCTGCTTGCCACATGCATAGTTCTATGTAAGCACACACACATGCATATACAGACATCTAGGTGCATGCCTCTATGCATACATACAGACCCACATGTGCACACATGCATAAACCATGCATGTATACACACGTGTGTGTGTCTGGGCATGATATGGTAGTTTTTCAGCTACCATTCACTGTGTGCTCTGTAGTCTTGGACCTCACTTTAAGGAGAAAAGACGCTTTCTCTGTCACAGCATCTAAGAGTGGGTTGGGAAACTGGGTGTTTCATCCGCAGCTCTATTCTCAAAGGTGCATTTGAAGCATTCTTCCTTATGTGAAAGGGGAAGCAGAAAATAAGATCACAAAATAACTATGGTATAATTTTTAAAACAAGTGTTATGAGACCACTGAGACCCAAACCAATTTTGAAAATGGTTTGTTTTGGCTGGCCTGGACCAGTCCTCAGAAATTAGAGCCTTTTTAGGCTGCTATACCAGTTGCAGCAAACTCAAGGGACTGTTCACAGTTTCCTTATTCAGAGATCATATCACTAACAGCTTAAAACCTGATTTACTCTCAAATTAACCTGCAGATACTTCCATTTGGTGGGGCTCCTCCTCACGTCCAATAAAAGATTCTGTTATATCCTCTACAACATTCTAATTATTAGCTTTGCCAGCCTGATTTTACTTGGCTGGAAAGAGATTTGATATTTTTTCCTAAACAATGTAATATAAAATTAAATAAAAACCCAAGCCGCCATCTTGGTCCAGTTTCCATGTAGAAAAGATGAGTTAACCTATTAACAATTAAAACAGCAGGTGAATGCAGGGGCATGTTAAAAGTCCTTGGGCTCTTTGGAGGGTCAGCTACCTAGCTGGTATGCTGCGACACTCCCTCTCTTGGCTGTGAAAAGGGT
The DNA here is from genome assembly GCA_004027375.1 of Macroglossus sobrinus. NCBI lineage: Eukaryota > Metazoa > Chordata > Mammalia > Chiroptera > Pteropodidae > Macroglossus > Macroglossus sobrinus. The sequence continues at coordinate 218,169 of PVKZ01002018.1, forward strand.
GCCATTGCACTGAAGGCACGTTGGAGAGCATGGCCTTTGGAGACATGACGAAGCTGGTCCCTGCCATGCCTTTCCCGGTTGATCTCTCCCTTCTAGCACCTTTGAGTGTGCCAGTTCTGGCCCTCTGATGCAAGGTCCCCCCAGCTCATATCTGTTTCCCATATCATCACCATAATTATTCTTCAGAAATGTAACCATAGTCACATCACTCCCCACCTAGACCTCATTCCTTGCATTTCCTCTATATGCCAGGAGTTGTCCTGGGCCTGAGGATACCCAGATGGAAAGTCCTCAGAGAGCTGGATGAATGGGAGGTGGTTTTCTCCCTGGATAATCTGATATCCAGCACTGCTTCTTTCTTCACTGTACAGGGCCTTCCTTGGCAAGGTGGTCAGGATGTTACATTTCCTCCCTGAGTTCTGGGCATCCTGCCAGCAGAGCTCCCTCTCCTTCCCTTTTGGGGTGGTGGTGTCAGGCGACCTGTGGGAGCTCACCCAGTCATTCAGAAAACCCATTTAGTCAGGTAGATGTGTATAGAAAAGAATATTTTAAAAACAATACTCTGGAAACTTCAGGAAGGTTCTTGGGGCAATCGTTAGCTCAGAAGTTATAAATGGTGACCCTCTAGCTTGTAGACATGCTTTGTTTAATCTGTAAGATGTTGTTGTCATTTTAAATGACTTAGTTGCCAATATTTTGAAATTCACAAGAATTAACAGAAATATCCAAACATATATAGTTTCTCTTGAAAAAAAAAAAAAAAGATACGATTTGGCAAAACTGGGCCTGGTATCCACGGCTCTGTAATGAGGTAACTGCCATGAGCTGATTAACTACCTTTTTCACATTAGATTTGCTGCTCTGATGGCCCTCAGTCCCCACCATACTCTAATGTGTCACTGTGGGTTGACGTCACTCACTCATGTTAACTGTCTGGCTCCTGCTGGCATCTGAGTTGACAATCCCAATCTGCTTTGATTCCCTCAGTGTCCACTATGAGGACGGTCACAGAAGTTGTGAACTCATCCCACTCGAGATTATTTTTTGAAGGATATTTTTTTGAAGCAGATTGAATTTAAGCCACCAATTCAAAAAAAATTACTACCTTGGCCAAAGCTGGTTACTAATTCATTACAGAGACTGAGAGTCACATGACTATTTACTTCTCCACTCTGAGCCTTGGTTTTCTTTGCCTGTAAAATGAGGATGATAATCGAAAACTGAGGGTCTGGGTATAGATTAAAGGAAATACATGTAACTCCTCAGCTCAGTGCCAGAAACATAGTAAGTACTCAATAAAAGTTAGTTATTGTTATCATTATCTTTATGCTGTGATGTCAAGTGGCCTCACTTGTACATGAATAACTTCTAGGGATATGTAGTCACATAAACTATGGCTAACGAAAGTGTTGCCAAGAGGGATAGCAGATATATAAATCTAAATAGAAGTTTCTAAAATCTTTATGTGGCCGTGATCATAATTAGCAGCTCTACTGGCTTGCTCAGCTAACTTTATTTTTTCTACAAATAGTGGTGATGACTTTGTCCTTTCCTTACCTAACCACCCCATCAAAGTTCTTAATTAGTGTTAAGTAGAAATTACTTTAGTCACGTAGGAATTTATGTCTCCCAATTTATAGCAGATATGGGGGCCTGCAGGTGGAGAGTCAGCCAGCCTGGTGTTATAGGCTCAATTGTGTGCTCCCTTAAATTCTTTATGTTAAAACTCTAACCCTAGTCCCTCAGAATGTGACTATATTTGGAGTTAGGGCCTTTAAAGAGGAAATAAATCAAAATGAGGCCATTAGAGTGGGCCCTAATCCAATATAATGGTGTCCTTATATTTGTTTTCTTCTGAGACCTCTCTTCTTGATTTGCAGACGACAATCTTCTTCACGTGTCACCTGATCTTCTGTAGTGCCCTTGCTTCCCTGGTGTCTCTGCGCCCAAATATCCTCTCCAGAATTGTGATAAAATAAATTTCTGTTCTTTAAACAGTCCTAAGAAATGACTCTACCTGGGTACATTGGGTTCACGGCATAAAACAGGAGAGCCTCTGACTTACAGCTGATGGGTGTGGGACACTGGGAAATTCCCAGAAGCAGATTCGTGGCAGAGTTTGGGATCAGAGCCTTCCTCCAGAGTCAGAGAGGGAAGAGGAGCAATACCAGTGATGTAGGATGGGAAACAGGAGGCAGTCAGGATGGATTCCAGAGACAGGATGAATGCCCTTGACTGGGATGCTAACTGCATGATCAGGCTATCTGTGTGTGTGTTGGGGGGGTGGTGACTTGTTTAAGGGAGCTGAGTCCGAGCATCTAGGGGGCTGAATGTGTTAAAGGCAGAGGATAAATGATATCAATCAGTTTTTATATTATTTTTGTGACTTAGTGCTGTTTTCAACTCAAGCCGGATGTTTCTCAAGTTTAAAAACCCATTTGGGAGTTTGACTTGACCCACTAAATAAGTCAGGAAACTAAAACACAGACACTGTTTGACAAGTTTGGGTGATTTATCCATAACTTTGCATCACAGTATTTATATCCCAAAATCTTGTTTCACCATCATATGCAAATTTATTTATTTCTTTCCTGGATACAGGTGCAAATTTTTAAAGTGCTCACAACTCAAAATGACTCAGGATCACTGGTGATCTGATGTATGATAGGAACAAAAATTAAATGTGAGTACCTTCCTTCAGCTGACAAAGGAATCTGGTCTTGGCTGACTCCATGTCTCTTCCTTTATAGCCCTTAAAGGAGAGATCAGTATTTGCCAGCTCAGTATCTAGGAATTTATAATTCATATGTGGGGAAATGAGTAAGAAGAGACAATCTGGAAAGGCAAGAGGAAAGGGGAAGGGAAAACCAAAAGACAGATATTAAGCTGTCTAGATTAACAGATGGATATATGAATGGTTACATCTACCTATTTAATGGATAATATCTATTTATTTGATCTATCCATCCATCCATCCATCCATCCATCCATCCATCCATCCATTCATCCATCCATCCATCCATCCATCTATCCACCCATCCATCCATCTGTCCACCTATATATCCATCTATATCTATCTATCATCTGTCTAAACTGCCTATCAATCTATCTGTTGAAGATACCAGTGGTTTGAGGGAAGAAATGAAGGAATCATAGTGGATAGTTTGTCCTCTCCAACATTGATTCCCATTTATTATGTTAATGACACCCCAATTTCCCTTTGGGGATGTTATCCTACATTTCTAGTCCATGTGATCCAAATAGAGCTATCTACATTCTTCATCTTCCCTCCTTAGGAAGTGAGCAGAGTCCCAATGACGAATTTAGGATAAGCATGTGATGAACACAGGGTGACAAAGTTGGCCCAATGAAAGCCAGTCATGAGACTGTCCTTGAATGCTGGGAAAGAGGAACTTTCCCTATGAGTTTGCTATACTGCTAAGATTGAAGCCTGGGAGTGCTGGTGGCCACCATATGGGAAAAACTTTTTTCAAGAAGGAAGCCAGCAGAACAGAAGGCAAAGCTGAGAAATGGAGTCCAAGTCAAAGAGTGAGCACTTTAAAAATTTGCACCTGTGTCCAGTAAAAAAATAAATAAATTTGTATATGATGGTGAAGGAAGAGTTTGAGATATAAATACTGTGATGCAAAGTTATGGATATATTCTGGACTTCACCATTTTGAGAGAAAACAGAATCTTTTTGCAAACTACTTTGAATTAGGATTCTTTCACGTGCAACCTACAGAGTACTGACTAAAACAGAGACACCCCAAGAGGAGTAGCTACAGGGAACAGAAGAAGGGATCTCCACTGACATTCTTCAAGAATTAAAAGTAAAGATTGAAATACCTTTCAATGATTTTTGGAAGCTAGACTGTGTTTCTGTGCATGTGACAATTCACTAAGACTGGACCAAGTGTGGTCCAGGATTCCATAGAGTCCTTTATAATAGGACTCCCAGGATTAGGAAATGCCATGGTTTAAAGAGATACTAGAAGTCATCTAGTCCTGTTCCCTATTTAACACTTAAATCTCTTTACATATATTGAAAAATAACTCATGCTGATTCTATGTGCACACTTCCAGGGATAAGAAAGTTACTCCCTTATTATGGATTGAATCATGTTCCCAGAAAAGATATGTTGAAGTCCTAACACCCAGCTCCTCATAATATGAGCTTATATATGAAATAGAGTCTTTGCAGATATAACCAAATTGAGATGAGGTTATAAGAGTGGGCACTAACCCAATATGAATGATGTTCTTATAAGAACATCAAGGGAAGAAGGTACTGAAGATAAATGTATAAAAAAGGCCATGGAAAGACAGATGCAAAAAGAAGGTTATATGAAGAAAGAGGCAGGGATTAGAGTTATGTTGCCACAAACTAAGGAATGCTTGGGGGCTACCAGAAGCTGGGAGAGGCAGGAAGGATCTACCCCAAAAGACTTCAGAGAGAGCATAGCCCTGCCAACACCTTGATTTTGGAATTCTAGCACCCCAAACCATGAGAGAATACATTTCGACACAGAAAAAAAAAAAAAAAACAAGGTGTTTTGAAGCCACCCAGTTTGTAGTACTCTGTTACAGCAGCCCTAGGAAACTAATACAGCCCATTCCATTTTTAGCAAATTGTAATGTACTTCTTGATATTAAGCTAAACTTTAACTCTGTGCAATTATTGGCTGTAGCTCAGGCTTCTGAAGTCAAACACATGTCTACTTCTTCCACTAGAAAGGAGCCTTCAGGTTTTCCAGACTATGATTTTGTTCCTGCTGAGACATTTCTTCATTTGTGTTCCTAGGCCATTCACATCCCAGTACCTCTCTGAGCCTGGTTATGGGAGCTATTGTGGCCCCTAGAGCTGTAATTTCTAAGGCATCCTCAGTACCTTCTTCCCTTGCGATGTGAGTTAATGAGGCCTTGGGATGAACTACAACCCAGTATTAGAGGTGGAGATTGCTACCCATGAGAATGCTCCAAAGTGACACCTTTTCATTTACAGTCTTAAAGAAATATGGTAATGATGAAAAACTGTTAGTGGAAGAAGCAAAACCGTGAGATACAGAGAGAAAGTTGTGAAAAGGCAGCATTTAAAAAATATCTAAGCTCCTTTTCCAGTCGGGGATGCAGGGATGTTTCTCTCAGAGCCAGCCCTCACCCCTGCAGCCCTCACCACAGTCGGAACCAGGGGGAAGGAAGAGTTGCTCTCAGGGAGCCCCTATCCCTGGACCTTAACTTAGAGCAAGTCCCCAATAACCAAAGATAAAGCCCAGTGTTAGCTGAAAAGAAATTACTGAGCACCAAGGGTAAATTTGAAAAATGGGAAGGAAGCCTGTCAACACAGTCTTTTTATTTTTTCTCTAACAGGAAAAATATCACCACAGTATTAGAAGATTCTGGGCACATACTGAGCTTTCAGTGAACAAAGTCAGGGTGTTCGGACAAATGTGCTAATTTCTGGCAATGCCGTGGACTCTGATTCATGCTCCCATGCCCAAATAACTTGTAGCTTTGGTCTGATACCGACTGGGAAAAGGAGAAGATGCCTTTGACGTATCTAGCCAAATGCTCTTCACTTTTGCTTTGATGGAGAGAGTTAATGTTTTTCACCATTAAAGGCAGCTCTCGCAGCTTGGACTAAGACTGTGGATGGTGGGCTCCAGACTCTATCCTGGTGCTCATCTTTAGATGGGGGTCGCTTAGGGAAAGTGCTTCAATAGCGCCATATGGAAATACAAGTGTGCACTGTGCCATCCATGTGTGCTGACAGACCGAAGGGCAGCCTGCCACATCTTCGTCAGGACTTCTTTTAGCCAAACCATAAGGAAACAATGAGTTAAGTAGCGGTAAACACTAGGAGTTTGTTTTCCCCCTAAGTTCTTTTCATCCTAGTATAAGAAGAAGATTTTTTTTGGCAGGGGGACCATCTTTTCCTCTTTCAATGGCTGCTTAGAGAAAGAATTAAGTGGCAGTTTAGCATTTAGAATAGGATGGGGCTCTTTGGAGACAGGTTGAGGTATGACCTATGTTCTTATATGGCCAACTTACAATTTAGATAGCACAAGAAAGAATAATCTAGAATACATATAGGTAAGTGTAGCAGAAAACATCCTTCTTCTGTAAAATAGAACCCGTCTGGTCCAGGTAAGCTGTTCTCCTCCACATGGCTTTGTGTTTCACTGACTCAATCACTGAAATCCTATGCCTCCTGCCAATGACTGGTGTAGAAAGAGCACTGGCCAATGACACATTGAAGAGACAGTAAAATAAAAGTCTGATTGGCACCTTTGAGAAATATTTCCCTGCTCCTTAAAGGAGACACGAATGAAGGAACTTCCCTCTCATAGTCCAGTGAACAGTGTCTTATCTATGAGGGCTGGTGAGACCTAGATTATGGCAGCATTTTGTGACCATGAGAGTTGCTGGTTGATGACACAGACAACCGGCTCACAATGGCAGAACAGAAACACGGAGGCAAGCTGGGCCCTTGAGACTGTTGCCAGGTTGTGAAGTTGAACAACTCCAGAGCAGCCCCACTACACGAGTTCTTATTACGGGCAGTTATATCGCTACCTTATTGTTTAAGCCAATTGAGATAAAATTTTCTGTTACTTGTAGCAAAAGCACTCCAAGAAACCAAAAGACTATTTGTATTCTTTGACATAATAATTTACTTTGGAGAAGATATATCAGAGTAGTGACCGAAAGATTAAAAATTTTTATCCCAAGCTGAAAAATGCAGAGACATGTACATGAGAATCACATTTTGAAGAAGAAAAGAGCATATAAAAGGGTCAGTACATCGTCCTAACTTTGTAAATATTCACACAGCTTCTACCAAAGATCATAAAAAAATCCAACTTCATAGTGATAGCTTGCCAAATGTCCACTAGACTCTGTTTCTATAAATCATTAGTCAAGTTGAAATCTTTATTTTAAAATTTGTAGAAAGGAAACCCCAAATATGAACTTTTGCACAAAGTAAATGACAGAAAAATGTCTATTGAGGAGGAGTGGCATGTGTTTTCAGAAACGCTTCTATGACGAGTCATTCTGTGTCAGTGATTTGGAACTCTCTCCTTTGAAGTAATTACCCATTGCAATAACACAAATGTATAAAAGATTTTTTTTTAAGTCAAACATGCAGACTTCAAAGGAGAGAAAGAATAAGTGCAAAAAAGTGAGGAAAAAGACTAAGGGAAAACAGTGCAGGGGACCGTCAACATCTCTTACACAACGAATTTCCGAAAATATGTCATAAGCATGGCCTGAGGCTTGCTTTAATTGGCGCAAACACAAGGGAAATAGAAAAATCTAAGTCAAAAAGGCTGTCACACTGAGAAAACTGTCTGCAGCTGCCTGAACATCAGAGAAAAGGTCGAGCAGAGCAAAACTGGACATAAAGGAAACCTACCAAATTCACATCTGATGAAGGGTCTACAGAAATATGTAGTAGGCAGTTATAGTCCTTTATTTTTGGAATTCCTCCTTCAAGTCACCAATAAAAGTGAATCCTGTTATTCATGGTACTGACAGCTAAATTAAGACAGATCATAAATTCAAGGCCAAGAAAATTAACTGTAATATAGAGGTTTGCTATGAACTACAGCAAAATAATTCAAGAAAATACATTTAATTACATTTAATTAATCAAATACACTTTCCCCCCTAAGCTTTCTGTCATTCAGTTTCTCAAACGTTGACTTAAGTAATACATGATATCAAAATTTTATTAAATATCAGCTTTTTAAAAAATTTGAACTACTGCTTAAGGTTAAATGTTTACAGGTCTGGATTTGGTTGGGGACATCAAACTTCTTTTACTTTGGTGAAGTATTACCAGTTGAAACTAGTTCAATGAGGTGAAAGAGATGCCAGGTTAATTGAAAGGTGTGTAGTGGAATAGAAGAGAACTCAGAGAGTTTAAAAGGCAATTATGGAAAATTCCATGTAGGGGAAAAGAGCCTAAACACATTTCATCTTGTTAGAGATAAATATTTCACGCAGGAATAGTCTACAAATGTGCCCTACTTTCTAAACAAAAGTTCATATACTAAATATCTAAAGTTGTAAAACATAAATTCTTTAATTCTAAAAGAAGCCACTATGCATCGTCTTTAAAAGATCAATATCCTGTGGAAATAGACATTTGATTTGTGAGAATTACACACAGGATATTTTCAGAAATATACTTGTTACTTCATGATCCACTTAAGAGACTTGAGATTTACTTTACCACAGTAATTTGTTTTAGCCACCCCAAGAGCGTTATTAAAAATAATGAAGTGAATAGAGAAGTTAGCTCAAAAAAATGGTCAAGACTGAAAAGAAGGATGAAGTCATATGCACATAGATGAATTTTTAGTATTCCATAAGAATAATTTTTTTCTGACATGACTTATTCATCTCTTGATCTTGAAAAAAAGACATTAATTATGGTGGCTTATACAATAAATTCTTATCTCAATATTTGTTTACAGTATAACTGATTTCCTCAGTGCCACTAAGCAACCTGACTCAAAGAGTTTTTAACTGAAATGCCTTGGGGGGACACTCATATCAAGAGATCCTGGCCTCAGACCAAACTGGGTCTCCAGGGAACAAGGAGAGTCTGACCTCTGACCATTGGGCCATAGAATTCTGATTGGTCTCTAAATGCATTGTAAGGCATAGCTGAGTCCATCAGAAGATTAGAGTCTATAGCATGCTATCAGTAAAATGGGCAGAGTTGGAAGTTGGAATAAAGTACATCCACATAATGGAATATTATGCAGCTCTGTGTGTGTAAATAAGTTCATATGCACTGACATGGAAAACTCTCCAGAATATGTCATAAGTAAAAGAAAAAAAAAACAGAAAAGAAGATACCAAATACCTTATCTAGTATCATACCTTTTGTGTATAAAAGGGGGGAAAATAAGAAAATATTTTTGAATTTAATTATATTTGCATGCAGGACTACATTGATTAAAAAATCAACTAAAATCAATTACCTTTTGGGGGGCTGAAGAATGGGGACATGCATTCAAACTAAGACTTCCCAATGTGTACCTCTGAATAACATTTTCCTTTCGAACCATGTGAACAAATCACATAGTGAAAAGCAATCCATTAAATAAGAAATAAACTCAGTAATGCTCTTCTTGTGTTGTAGTCTGTGATGATAAATCATTAAAATATCCTAAGCCTGCTTTTCCTAGATTGTAAGCTATTTTAAATCCTGTTTTATACACAGGTCATCTTGAGGGCTAGTGAATTCAGGCTCAGGAATCCACTCCCAGAATCAAAATGGCCATTCCCCACTCACTGGACTCAGCCATTTTAGCAGCCACTCTTTTACACACCTATTCTAACAGATTTTTAGACTAAATTGACTCTTAACAGGCGAACAACTAAGCTGAAAGGACTTCACTGATACATAGAAGCACAACTGTAAGTATCTACCACTGAGCTCAAAAACTAACCACACAGCCCTGGAAGCACATTCTAAGTTATATTCTATATCACTTGGATCTTTTATGTGTTATTTATAGTTTACCATATTAGTTTTTATTTCCATAAGTCCCCCCAAATCATTTGTGGAATACCAGGGTAAGAAAATGAAGATAAAGGAGAGGAAAGGAGGAGGGAGAAGGAGGGAGGGAGAAAAAAGATAGAGAACATGAATGAATGAAGAAAATAGTGAAAAAGGAGAGATGGCACAGAAAAAGGAAAAGGGCAGGGAGAACAGAAGAGAAGGAGAGAGGAAACAGCTTCTATTTTGTATTATACATTAATAAAAAATAACTCATTAACCAGGTGTTCAGAATCATGACCACATTGTATAGAAGAAAGAAATTTAGGTTGTCTGGCTGGCACACAAAAGCTCAATGATCTTTGCTGTAGCTAGATAGAGAGCCTTCTTGTCAAAAGGATGCTTTTCCTCAACATCACTGATCATCGGGAAAATACAAACAAACCCACAATGAGATGTCACCTCACACCAGTTATAAAGGCTATTATCAAAAAGACAAGAAATAACAGGTGTTGGTGAGGATGTAGAGAAAAGGGGACTCTAGTGCACTGTTGGTGAGAATGTAAATTGGTGTGGCCACTCTGGAAAACAGTATAGAGGCTCCACAAAAAATTAATAATAGAACTACCATATGATTCAGCAATTCCTCTGCAGAATATGTATCCGAAAAAATTTGAGAAGGTATGTAAACCCCCATGTTCAATGCAGCATTATTTACATTAGCAAAGATATGAAAACAACCTAAGTGTCCACTAATGGATAAACGGGGGGAAGGAGATCATATATATATGATGGAATACTACTTAGCCATAAAAAAGTACAAAAACTTGCCATTTCTGAAAACTTAGATGGACCCTGAAGGATTATGCTAAGAGAAATAAGCTAGACAGAGAAAGACAAATACTGCATAATTTCACTTATAATTGGAATCTAAAAAACAAACAAATGAACAAATAAAACAAAACTCATAGAGACAAAGAATAAATTGATAATGGCTAGATGGGAAAGTAGTTGGAGATGGGTGAAATGGGTGAAGGAGGTCAAGATGTACAAAGTTTCAGTTGTAAGATAAATAAGGCATGGGGATGTAATGCAGAAAAAAGAACTACTAGGGATGCAAGGTACAACATGGTGACTACAGTTAAGGTTGCTGGGTGACATATAGACACATTATGAGAGTCGCTCCTAAGGGTTCTCATTACAAACAGGATTTCTTTCTTTCTATTAAATCTGCATGAGATGATAAATGTTAACTAAATCTATGGTGGTAATCACTTTACAATACATGTAATTCAAACCATCATGCTGTAATACCTTAAACTTATACAATGATGTATGTCAATTATTTCTCAAAACTGAAAAAAAAAAGGAACCACTTTCTCACCCACTCTCGCATGCTTATAGGGATTGAGGGGAATTTTTTTAAGTAGGTGAGGCACCTCTCAGGGCCCATCATCCACACCTTGCTACTTCCTTTCTAGGACCATTGGGGTCTGGTTTTCATGTAGCTTGAAGACTCCCAGTGAGCCGACAGCTGTCTGGTTCTTCCGTGTTAAGAAACAAACCAAAACAAAACATCAAACTCTCTGTCTGATCTCCTTCCTTGTCTCAGTTAGATGTTAGGGAGAAATTAGCTACGTAATATTTATGTGTTAGACTTGTTAAGCTGCTCAGAGATATTCTCCGGATCAAAATTTCTCTATGAAACCTTGTGGCTGGTGGAAACTTGGTGGGCAGCTCAGATGTGTGCAGGATCTCACAGTAAATGGCCAGACCACAACCCAAACTCAGGTTTTCTGGCTCCACTTCCTCATGTTCACAGATCTGATCTTTGCTTGTCTTTCAAAACCATTTAGAATTTAAAGCTGTAAAAGTGCCTGGAACCCAGTCAATCAACAAGAACATATAAATGTTTACTGTTATGTGCAGGATGCTGTGGGAAGATGCAAATGGATGTTCTTAGCCTCAACTGAACCTGCCTCTAAGCTGCTGGGATGAACCTGAAGGGTTGAGAGAGCAGAGGATTGGAGGAAGGAAAGCAACTTGGTATGGCAGGAGCCAGTCTAGGCTGATAGGACCAGGGGCAGCTGCCTTAGGCAAGCTGCTTAGTATTCCTCAGAACCCTTTTTGAATTTTATAAATCTTCTCACTTGATCCTCCAAATCACCTGAGAATGAAGAACCATTCTCATAAAAGAATTTGAGCAGTTTTGTTAAGTATTTGAGATCATCTTAGCCCAAGGGCAGACAAGGTTGATAACATCCCATTCTATAACTGCGGAAAGTGAGGCTCAAGTTGATTAGATGACTTTGTTCAAGAACACCAAGAGGACATAGACCGATGGCCCAAAGCCTGGTCTTCCCTTCATACCAGGGGAGCTTCCACTGTTTGCAAAACTCCTGGGACATCAGAACGAAGAAGAGTAATGGTGGAGAGGCCTACTGTAGGCGTGGGCGCAGGTAAGGACCTAGAGAGCACAGAATAGCCTCGGCTCCAGGGATGCAGGAGTCAAGAGCAGGTGTGACAGGCACATGAGTATGTATGGTGCAGCTTTTTCACTCTTTTAGGAGCATCCTAAGGATACTTATTTCTCTCCTCTGCTTTCTAAAAGCAGCCTGCTCCCAGGGGAAGCCTGTGGTTGTTTACACCTGTCTGAAATTGGGTAGGAGGGTTCTATTCAGGTAAGGGATGTATTCAGCACTCCGATCTAAACCATATTCTCTAATCAGCTTTACTAAATAAATAAATAAGTAGCACATTGTGTCTTATTTTTCAATTTATTCTGAATTTAAAGGGGGGACTTATGGGTATTCTTAATTATCATTCTTCAAACCCAACAATATGACAGGAAACTGGCACAATAAATGTTGTTCCTGCTCCACCCCTTTCCTTTATATTAAGAGTTGAGCTGGTTCCCTATTCCATTTATTAAACACCTGCTGTGTCCAAGCCCTGTGCTAGCTATCAAGGAAGCAAAAGTAATAAAGACAGTGGCCAAAAAAAGCTCCCAAGAAGAGAGACAAAGAAAGGTAATGAAAAATGAGAGTAGACAACTTTAAACCTGGTTAACTATATTTCTGCAAAGATGGGGTGGGGTTGGCTATTGGCAGTCTCATTGGAAGAAGAGACAGACAGGTGATGAGTATCCCCCACTGTCACATAAAGTTCCAGAAGCCACACTACCCCTCAGATTCTTCCTCTGCCCTCATGGCCAAACTCTTAAAATAGGAGACCCGGAGAAGGGAGGCATGTGGAGAAGATAGAAAGAGAAACAAGGAGCGCTATGACATTTGCCTTGTCCTCAGTACCAGCATCTACCAGCTCACTGCTCAGTTGGAGGAATGGAGTTAAGTGTGTCCATGGTGACACAACCAAAATGGCTCAGGAGGATTTGCAATGATTGTCCCATTTCTTTTAAAAGCTCTGGAAGCCACAGCTTAGAATAGCAAAGGGTCTTGGGAGAATGTCAAGGAAATAAGAGATGACATGAAGAAATAGAAAAGGAATCTCTACTCAAGGATCTAGAGTAAGCAAATAGAAGGCCACAGGGCACACACTGAGATTACACTGCCAGGATAAGGAAGGCCTTGGACCACAAAAGCCTGAGTTGGTATAGGAAGAAAGTTCTCATGTGGACATGTAAGGAACGGGGAGACAATAACTAGCTAGGATGTAGATGTCCCTTAGCTGGGAGCTTCACAAATAGTTTTGCGAGTGACTGGCTGACTAGAGACATGGTTGGGTGCCATCTTCAAGCATTCCACTTCACTAAGGTCATTGAGTACAATCATGTTATTTAACACACGGTTGATGCTCAAAAGTTGGTGGGTGGGTGAATAAATGAGCCCAGCCAGAAGCACCCTGGTTTTCTCAAAGCCTTTGCAATACCCCTGCTTTCTAGACCATGAGCTCTGGAAAGTCTGGGGCTTTCCTTGCTTACTCACTCCATCTGCTACAGCTGCTGGCTCTGCCTGATACCAAGAAGGCATGCATCCTTCCATTCACTCACCCGCTCACCTGTGGGGTTTTGTTTTCCTGCCCAGGATCTTCTCCACTGTTTTCTGGAAAATGCCTCTTCATTTATTCCAAAATTATAGTTTGGTATGGATCTTACATCAAGGCTGGACACGGGTGGACAACTGAAATGGCCACAGGGTCTGTTCCAGGGATGGACAACTATCAAAGCCAGGCCACTCAGAGCACGTGCCAGAATCCAGCAACCATGTCTCCTTGCCCCTATTGCAAGGTATGACTGAAGATGGAGAGCTTGAGAGTTGATGGCAACCATGTCTCCAGCTCTGTGGGGAGATTCTACTTAGAAATATGATGCTGAAACTCACTCAGAAAGAGGCAGGGGCAGGGGATGAAGAGCAGAGGCCAATAACATTTGGCACCCTAATTAGTCATGCTTGTACCCCAGCTGCACCCCTGCCCTTCCTGTGGCCAGGCTGTGTGAGTCAGTCAATAAGTGCTCAATTTTCCCATTCCACTTCAAATTGGGTTTTGTCACTTGCAACCCCTAGAATCCTGACTAATACATGGAATGAATTACTATCTGGTATAATTAAACCCCTGGGGAGCCTTAAGAATCACCAAGAAACATGTGATCATCATGCTCCTCCTCCCTCATGTTGACATTTGGAGCCTGTGTCAATCTAGGAAGCACATCAGGCTTAGAACAGAGGAGGTGGGACGTGGGGCTGCCTAACTCTGCAGAAGCACCAGCTTGTGGGGTAATCATCAGAATCCACATGACCAGAAAGCCTGGATAATCAAGAACCTCAATGCAAGTACCAGAAAAAAGAAAAGAAACTGGAATAAAAATAAAAGTTGAAAGTTCAACTGTGGGTTGAATCCCATCTATGTACCAATAATGAAGAAGCATTTTCTTTCCATTACCTCCTGTGCTTGTGTTTCCCAGTGCAGCTTAGTGCTGTACTATGGTTGCTAAGAGTCAATGCAGCACAGCAATCCTCAATGTTTGGTTCCTGGACCAACAGCATCTACATCCTCTGGGACCTCATTAGAAATGCAAATTCTCAGTTCTGTCCCAGACCTACTGAATCAGAACCTCTGGAAGTGGGGGCCAGTAATAGGTGTTAACAAGCTCTCTAGAAGGCAAAGTTTGAGAACCACTGGCACACCGTTTTGGCTCAGTGTGCAGCTTTGGCAAAAAGTTCTTGGGTTTTGCAATATGACCGCAATATGAACAGTGTCCATTGTGGCATTCCCTAGGTTTTCACTCTGGCTCAGCCACTTAGCATCTGTGTGGCCTTGAGCAAGTTACTTAACCTCTTTGAGCCTCAGACTTTTTACTTGTAAAACAGAAATTAGAGCAGTAGCCATTCATAGTTGGTTTGAGGATTTAATGAGATAATACAAATAAAGTACTTAGTTCAGTACATGGCACATAGGGTTAGCACTCAATAAGTTTTGGTGATTTGTGTAATTTGCTGCTGCTCTGATTCCAGGGCAGGGCCTGGGCCCAGGGAAACCAGAAAGAATTTCTCCAAATGGATCTGCTCTTCTAAAACACCCACTGCTGTGCCTGTATTTATTTTTTCTGCCTAGCAAACTTCAACTTATCCTTCAATACCTTACTCAAGGTCACCTTCTCTGTGATGGCTTCCCAGAACTCAGTCATCCTTCCTTGGGCTGGACATCCTCCATCAAAGCCCTCAGACTGCCAGGATATGAACTCTGGCTCTGCCTCTTCCTAGTCGTTTGATCTCGGGAAGGCTTCTTCCCCTTTCTATGCCTCAGTTTCCACATCTGTAAAATGGGATGAATAATTGTATTTACCTATGGGATTGTTGGGGGGATTAAATGAGGCTATCTGTGCAAAGGCTTTTATGTGGCATACAATAAATGCTCAATAATTGTCAGCTCTGTCTCTTGGTGCTTGTCACTCTGAAGGTGTAGGATGGATGAGGGAATGATGAGTGAATGGATATGAAGCAGGGCTACACCTAGTGTGAGGTGAGTGAGGGCTTGCCTTGGGTATACAACTTCACGGGGCACAATAAAAGTTCCAATAAAACTTGGAATCGTTTCAATAAACATGGTTTTAACAAACTTTACTTACAAATACAGGCTGATGGCCCACAGCCATAGCCTGCAAATTTGATTTTTAAAAATACTGCATTAAAATATTATTTGTCTTGATTACTGAGGCATGGGACATGGGACACGATTGCTTAATCTGTTCTCTCCTAGCTGGCTGATTCTGAAAACAAAGGCTCTGCAGTTCCCGAGCTACAGAAAGCTATTCTTTGCTTCACCATGTGTCTCAGAGTCAGCAAGGAGGCTGTGAAGCAGAGTGCACTTTCCACAGGCTCCCTGCCCATGGCCTGGGGCCAAGTCCATCAGCTTAGAACGGGCTCCGTTTGAACTCCAAGACAAAATTTGTGAAGGGAGTATGTATACACTTCAAGAACACTGGTGTCTCCCTGCAGTTTTCAAATAAGATCAAAGGTAAAGAGTATTTATACATACACACACATATATATCATATATATACTGTGTGTGTGTATATATACACTTGTGTGTATGTGCGTGTGTGTGTGTTTGGCTTTGTGATATTTTCTGAAATTTTCAGATGTGTGTATGTGTCCATAACTAAACTGAAAATAGAGTCACCTCTTTCAAAAACATTTTCTTAGAGATGTGAAGTATGGCCAGAAGGCTCTGCTATGGGACATATGTGCTCACATTTCAGATGCCTTCCTCATCCCAAGAGGGACAGTCTGTGGCTATGCTCATTAAGAGGCAGCCTGTCTGGCAGCACACATGCCATCTTTGTTTGAGGGGCCACTGCTTACTAGGTAATTGGTTGGGCTTACAGAGACAGGCCTAAGGCAGGGCCCCATGCTCTAGTTCAAAGGCAGCAGGGATAAGAAAAGTCTCATTCTTACTATTATAGTCCAATTTGCAAACATGGTGGGGAATTTCTTTCCTTCTTCTTTTTATTACCATGCCTTTAAAATGGAAACCATTTGGGGAAGTGAAAGTGGTGTGCTTTGGCAAATTAGCCATGCATGTCACCGTGCTTATTCAATATCAGATCAAATCTGGATTTCCCTTTCTCTTTCAAGCTGACATTAAAATAGTATTTGTCTTAATTACTGAAGTCCCAGATCTTTGTTTTCGTGCATGGCTCTGAGAATGCATGAGGTGGGACAAAGCACCAGGACAGGCCCAGTAAGGGTTTGGGATCAGACATGCTCATAGGATCCTGCCATTTGACCACTGCCTCAGCCAGGCTTGTGAGCAGCTGAGTCCTGTGAGTCTCTTGAGAGTTGTGAACAGGAATCTGCCCTTGGCACTCACCCTGCCAGGCAGAGCCTTGACAGGAGCCATGCACCACATCCGTCAGCTCTC
Source organism: Macroglossus sobrinus (assembly GCA_004027375.1). Lineage (NCBI taxonomy): Eukaryota > Metazoa > Chordata > Mammalia > Chiroptera > Pteropodidae > Macroglossus > Macroglossus sobrinus. Next base: position 235,066 of record PVKZ01002018.1, read on the forward strand.
AGCTTCTCAGTTGTCATCAGGGACGTGCTCCTGCCATGGGCTCTCACTGGCTGTGCCCTGAATGCCCTCGCAGAAGCACACACCAGCCATCCTTACCTACTTCTTGTCTGCCTTTCTCCTCCACTGGACTCTAGACTCCATGAAGCAGAAATGGTGCCTTGCACATCACCATGTGTCCAGTGCTAGCACACTGCCAGACCCGTAGTAGGTGCTTAACAAATGTCTATTGAATGACACCATCTATATAAAATGAGTCTTCAAGAAGCTGCTGCCCCTGCCAAGGCTGGTTACACACCATTAGAACCAGCTTCATGTCAGGCAGTTCTGTTAGTTACTGTCTACATCCTGGACAGCAAGTTAGTCATACCAAGCCTTAATTTTCCACACTATAAAATAGAGATAATAATACTCATCTCATAGGGCTATTATGAGACTAAAATTAAATACACAGGCTGTATGTAATTTTGGAAGACCGTATTATTATTCCCAATTATTTTCTGCTATCTCTATAAGAGGATTCTATGTTTGCACTCATTGTCAATAGACTTAGCCATGCTGCTCTAAAGGAGGAGTCACCCAATGAGGTGAGGTTTGGTCACATGATCCATCTTGGCCAACACAGACAAGCTACCCATGCCACACCCAAGCATGAAGTTTAAGAGCTATTGCTCTGCTATTCCTTTTTCCCCCTGCCATGAGGATGGTGTATGCCATATAGTGGCTGCTCCTTCTCCTTGGGTCCTGGAATGAAGACAGCAGAGCTGCAGCCACCTCATATTCATGTAAAATGAGTAAAAAAAATAATCTTTGTTGGGGTTGCTTGTTACAGCAGCATAAACTAGAGAGAAATCTGACTGATGCACAGTATGTCACAAAGCACACGTTTAGTGAGCCACTGTAGAATGAATAAACACATCGTGATGTTTCTACCAGATCAACTATGCCACTGCTTTGGGTTTGCTTAGGTGTGACATTTGAGCACTAGAACAAATTCAAGTTGGCATTTTGTCACATAAAAAGAAAGTGATTTTTTTTTAATGGGATGCAAAGCTGACCCATTCTTTTAAGTCACAGCAGTGTCTATAGCCTAGAAAACTCATCCAGAATTTCATTCATGGATTATTCATTCCAACTAATAGTAGTTTATATTGATCAAGTCTCTTTGCTTGTTATCAAGCCATTATTGGAGAGTGGTTAGCTGAGCCCTTAACATGTTAGCTTGTTTAATCCTCACACTTATGCCGTGCGATGGAGTGATACAGTAAGGACACATGGTACCTGGGACGACGTAATGTTTGTGACCCTTCTCTTCCCACAACACTGGGCCAGAATTTGCAAAGATCAGCACCTTTGTGGCACTCCCCATAGACTAGCTTCAGAGCACTAAGCCCTATGCTGGACCCAACTTCAGAGCACTAAGCCCTATGCTGGACTTGTTGCCTATGTTCACCCACAAATTGAGGTCCCTTCTGCATCCAGTTCCAGGCCTATGAATAGTCACCCTTAACTGGCACAGTCCTTCAGATTGGGACCACCATTCCTCCTAAGTCATCAGGTTGTCCAGAACTTGTTTAGTCCTCTTACCCAAACTAATAAATGGTAAGAGAAATGTGGTATTAGGGCAGCTGGCTTTCATTTCCTCTTCTGATTGATGCCTATATTTGGCCAAAGTGAAGCCTGCTGACCTTACACTTGCAGCTAGGAACCCACCAGCAACTTCAACCCTATGAACACTTATTCATATGTCAGGCCCTGCATTAAGTGCCGTTGCTATTCAGAAGCATTCGAGACGTGGCCCCATGTTCTTAAGGAGCTCCACCTTAGTAAAGGGACAGACATGTGAACAGTTAATTATATCACAAGTCCTTCTAATGAGGGAGGCTAAAAGAGAGAACAATTAGGTGTGGACAACAGAGATGGACTCTGGCTGACTACCAGGGATGGCTTCAGGGAGTGTGTCGCATTTAAGCCTGGCTTGGTAGAGTGAGTAATCTCTCAACAGGCAAGTTCTGAGAAGAAGGACCTCTCGCAGGAAGAACATGCTCAGCACAAGGCAGATGGTCCCTGCTGGGTCAAGTGCCTAGAAACACAGGCTGGAGTTAGATTCGGGGTCTAAATCTCTGTTATGATCTGTTTTACACTGTAAAAATATATCTTGAGTCCAGTCTTAAACACCCTGCCAAGAAAGGCTCACACCTGAGAGGCAATTCAAGTCTGTCTTGAATGTGTAGGGCTTTGGAGACAAAGCCTTGAAAGGCTTGAGGCTTGGAAAACATACTATGAACACTAAGTGGGGTGTTGGCACAGAAGACAAACAGACCTCCCCTTCTTGTAAAGAAGAGTTCAGAATGGGATAAACTTGACTATCTGAAGCTTGGCATGGGTTAGGACATTGAGTCATTGCCTGGACAGATATTTATCAAGCAACTACTATGTACTAGGCATGGTACTAGGCATTTGGGAAACAGAGAATAAAAACATCCCTCTCCTCCTGAAGCTTCATTTCAAGGAAACTTTTTAATAATATTTGCCAGGAGTGACTATGTGAGTATCCACTTACCAACTCATCCAGTCTTTCAAACAACCCTGTGAGATAGTACTATTATCTGAATTGTACAAATGGGTAAACTGAGGCTCAGGGCTATCAACTCATCCTTGGTCAAGGCAGTAAAAGGCAGCGCTGAATTGCGGGCTCCAGACCCCGACATCATCCTGTCTCTCTGCATTGTAAGCAGTCATAAAGGAGGCTAACTTTTAGTGTCTCCCTGGGGAAACGGTTGTCCCTGCTTCCAGCTTCTACTTTAGCACCTCAAAGAGTCTACACTTCACCAAACTCCACATGTTTGGGGTGGGAAGACCGCGTCCTCCCTCTTGAGTGCTCTGAGGCAGTGCTCCTCAGAGCATGTGACTCGCCAGCGTGTGCCCCTCCACAGTCCGTCACCCAGATCTGTAATGAGTCTAGAAACGGAGAGAAATTCTAAGAAACTTTTATAGCAATATGTTGAATCTAATAAAAAACTGGTACTTGTATTCTCTGGTTTTGCTCATTTTTCTAATAACTCATTTTCATTGTACTTTATGAAAGTATTGTTCTGGGATGAAGTAGAAATTTAGAAAGAAGAAAATGAAACCTGATCCTCCACCACAGGCAGAGAAGCATTGTTCTCTGGGAGTTCAAGCTCCTGGGTTGGGCGGACTGCATCCATGAGAACAGTGAGACCCGAATGACGAGGTCCAGGAAACATCTGTGGGGGTGCTTCCTCCATGGCACCCTCCTTTCCATTTCTAGCAGGTGTGTGTGTTTGTGCTCTCTTGCTTGAGGAGAGGAGGGATTGTGACAGGAGCTGGTTGTGGACCTTTTAGGCCTTTTGCAAAAGTCAAAACTCATTAAAGAGATTAAGCTAGGCCTGAGGGCAAGCAGGAGAGGAGGGAGGAATGTGCTTTCCTCCAGGAGCTGCAGAGGAAAGAGATTGGCTAGGCTGCAGGTAGGGGCGAGGGAGGGAGGGGGCAAGAGAAGAGATGTGGAAGAGCAATATTGTGGTATGTGCAGGGAAGCTGGATGTTGTTGAGTCTAAGGGCTTCCAGCCTCCGCCAGGGTTTTTGTCCCTTGTATGGCTCAGAAGCCACACAGGCTTCAGCCCTGAAGGGGCTGTGAGAGCCAGAGTCTGGGCATCCTGGGACAGATTGGGGAGAACTGTGGTGATGGGCCTCCTCCAGGTGAGCATGGTACCCTTGCACAAGCCTGGTTCTGAGAAAATCCCAAGAATAACTGAGATTGCACTGCCATCCAGGCCAGAAGCACTAGGACTCAACGATGAATGTAATTTGATTTAAAGAAAATAAAGTGGTATTTCTCGTGCATAAGTTTGTGGAGCAACAGTTATACCCATTATCCTTTGAGAATGAATTTAGGGGTTGCAGTGAATGAGAAAGACCTGGAAAGTCAGGACAGAGGGGAGGACAAAAGTTTAGGCAGAGCAGGCCCTCAGTCCCAGAGGTGAGGACATACAGGGTGTGGAGGGAGCCACAAGCTGTCCCTTCTGGCCCAGACGACAGCTGTGGAGCTGCCAAATTTTTGCTGTCCCTTCTGCCTGGAATAATCTCAGCATGGCTAAATTCTCAATTTTCAAGTTTCAGCTGAAATGTCCCATTTTCACAGAGCCTTTCTGGGAGGAGTGTGTGTGTACGTACACACATGGATGTGGTGTGTGTATGTGTGTATCTGTGTCTATGATGTGTGTACATATATACATGTGTGTACCTGTGTGGTGTGTGTCTGGTGTGTGCATATGTAGGGGCTACAGGGGGACTGTCTTGCAGTCTGCAATCCTACAGCTGTTCAGTTGTTTTCCTGTAGCTGTTTTCTCTTAGCCCTTAATTCCCTCAAGTGACCCTCTGTCTGGTCAAGCGCCACACTTTTGTAGCCAGGACAGGAATTGGGTCTAGGGTCACCCCCTAAGAATCTGGGAATGCTGCTCTGTGACTGGAGGAAATGTACACTCTTCACATGAGAACAGATGGTCTGCCACACACAGCCTTTTCTACCAGGCATCTGAAAGTGAACCCCAGCTGCCCAGATGCCTCTGACAGTGCATCTGCACTTCTGGGGGTTCCCTCCCCAATTCCTTTGCACTGACTACACATGAAGTCCCCATGATTCAGGGACGGGAGTTGCCTAAGACGTGGAACTAACTGATGGCTCCTTCAGAAACCCACATGGCCCAGCCCAGTTAAGGTGTGGCCAGATCTGCCAGAGTCCTGTTTCCTGTTGCCCAGCTGGCTAAAAATCCCCAGAGGAAACCTTCCCCTCAGAGAATTGGTCACTTTTGCTCTGTTTAGGCTACACACAGGAAGTGGAGAGAACTACTTAGAAATGAGAGAACAAAATAGCCGATTTTCATTTTTCTCCTGAAATTCCAGTTTCAGTTTCTATTTAGTAGAAGTCAAGAGGGAGGTTTCCCAGTAGATCCAGGCTTCCCGCAGCCTCAGGAAACAAACTGCAGCACAGACCAGACCCCTAGGGCCACAGTGGCCTCTTACACAGACACAGGAGTCCCACTTTTTGGGAGCAGTGCCAAAGAGGCCAATCCTATAAGAGGTTTTCAGAATTCCAGACCCCAGAGCCTCTGTCCTAAACTCTTTCTCACTCATCCATCCATCCATCCATCCATCCATCCATCCATCCATCCATCTAATAAATATGTATTGGGTCCCTGTTGTTTGCCAAGCCCTGTGCTGGACTATTGCAATGGGACTACCATAGAGAAAAAGGCCAGATCTCTGCTTTCATGATGCTTGTCATCTAGTGGTGAGATAGATACGCAGATACACCCTCCTGCCCGTTAGAGAAAAAAACCCTATTGGACCTACCACAACACCTCCCACCCATGAATTTAAACACAATCATGTCAACTCGCTGGTACACTCAGCTTTCTGCTCCTGTCAGTTTCCTGAAGCAAGACCGCGTGGTGGCTTTAAGACATGTCTGTGCATTCTTTGACAATTCTCCCTTCAAGACATGGAGTCTAACTGCCTTCCCCCTGTATATGGGCTGACTTCAGCAAATCATTTTTTTCTTTTAATACTAGCGTATGTCATATTTTGATGTCTTGCCATTTGGCTTAATGTCTTGTCATTTGGCTTAATCACTCAGAATAGTTATCGGTCTTCCGTGTTATGTTATATGTCAGTGATAACAAGATGCCCTTCTATATGATGTGAAATATGCCAACCCCTTCCCTGCATCTCTTTTTCAACAACAAACAACAATTATTGAGTTGTAGGCACTTTGCTGGGCTCCTTCATTGCAGGTGACCTCATTTCATCTAGATCTCCAAAGAAGAAAACTGTTTTACAAGATGTGGAAACTGAGGCTCAAAGTACAATGAAATGTGTGAGAGTTACTAGAACAGTGCAGTCCTCAGTGACACAGTTTTCTTTTCATTCAAAAGTACATATTGGGTCACTGTAATTTTTTTGTGTGTATGTGATGAGAACATTTAAGACCTAATCTCTTAGCAAATTTCAAGTATTATAATATACTGTGGTTAGCTATAGTCACGACAGTGTGCATTAATAGATCCCAAGTCCCTTCTCACAAATAGAATATACCAGAAGTGATGCTGTATGACTTTGGAGGTGAGGCTGAAAGCGGTAAGACTTCTACAAGGCTCTCTCTTGAGACACGTGTTCTCGAAACCCAGGGGCTGGACTATGAAGTGCCCCTTGCCACATGGAGCGGCCACAGAGAGATATTCTGGCTGTCAGCCCCAGCTGTGGTCCTAGTGGGCCGTGGCACCAACTACCAGACGTGAGAGACTCAGGCCCTGCCCCTCTCTGCCGATGTCCCCTTGAGAGCTCCTGAGTAATAACTGCCCGCTGAACTGTGAGAAATACCAGCAGCAACAACAGCAACAGCAACAATAACAAAAATATTGTTTTGTTTTGAGCTACTAGGTTTGGGTAGTTTGTTGTGCAACAATGGATAACCAGAACAGTACCTGTCCTAGAAACATTGGTGGACCTCTGCTCCTCCATAGCCTTGCTAGTCAAGGAGCGGCCAGACCACCAGCAGCACTGGACCACCAGGAGCTTGTTGGAAATGCAGAACCTTGGGCCCCATCTCTGACCTACTGAATCCAAACCTGCATTTTAATGAGATTGCCAAATGTTTTGCATACATGTTAAGGTTTCCGAAGCGTTGCTCTGCAATCTATTTTTTAAAGTACATTATTTTAATGTTATGCTTAAAAAAAAACAAATACAAAAAAATATATAAAGATACAATTTTCCAGTTATAAAATGAAGGTCATGGGAATATAATGTACAGCTTTGTGACTATATTTCATAATACTGTATTGTATATCTGAAAGTTCCTAAGAGAGTAAATTTTTAAAGTTTTCCTCAAAAGAAAAAAAAAACTTGTAACTGGTGGATGTTAACTAGACTTATTGGAATGATCATGTCGCAATACATACAAATATCAGATCATTATGCTGTATACTTGAAACTAATGTAATAGTATATGCCGATAATACCTCAGTAAAATAAAATGAAATATAAAATTAAAAACAAGAAGTCTGACCATACCAAGTCAGAGAGAAAAATAATCCTAACTCTAACATATCTACCACCCAGATTTAAGAGATAACTATGGGAAACATGCTGAATACTATTGTAACTACTTTGCAAATATTAGCTCATTTTAATCTTCATTACGGCCTTGTATGAGGGATGTTACTGTTATCATTCACCCCTCACCCCTATACTATAGATGAGGAAATTGAGGACAGACAGATTAGGAAATTTACTTGAGGTTGCACAACTCATAAGCAACAGAGCTGGTATCTCCACGCAGGGGTCCTGGCTCCCAGAGCTAAGTTTTTCTTTTTCTAGACATACAGCACTCTGCCTTTCTCTTCCCCTCCTCATCCTCCCCATATCTTAAGTCTATCAAGTCTTCTTTGAAATTAGTCTCCAATTCATCCCCTCCTTTATTTTACATAGCCACCACCCTGATTTATCTGGAACTCCCACAAGGGCACCTGGCAGGCCTTCGGCCTCTTGAGACACCTCACGTCGACTCATTTTATACCATGCCCCAGATTAATCTTTCTGCAAACATTGCTCCTACCACCCTCCCTGCCCAAACATTTTCAGTGTCTTTGCTCTGCCTGGCATCTAACCAGGTCCAGTTGGACTCTGAGGCCCTTGAAACCTGGTCCTACCTCTGGTCTCCAACAGAAAACAAAATCCATCATCACCAGACCTCCATCACAACATGTCTTAGCTTCCCAGTTTGCTTACACTTCTCCTCTCACCTGGGTTTGCCTCCTTCTTCGCCTGGTCTCCTCACCCTACAAACTCCACCTCCTTGGCATTAAGTAGCAACTTAATATCTCCTTTTAGCTCGTGTGTGTGCATGTGTGTGTGTGTGTGTGTGTGTGTGTGTGTGTGTGTGTGTGTGTAACTTTAATAGCCACTCCTGAATGAGGCATTTATTTCTATTGTGCTGCAAAATGCATAACATAAAATTTACCATTTTAATAGTTTTTTATGTATACTGTCCAGTGGCACTAAGTACATTTGCAATGCTGTGTAACAGTCACCACTATGCATTCTCATAGCTTTTTCATCATTTGAAAATAAAACTCTGTACGCATTAAAAAATAACTCCTCAGTCCTCCCTTCTTGCAGTTCCTGGTAACTGCTGTTCTACTTTTTGTCTCTTTGAGTTTGACTAGTCTAGACACTTCATATTTATCCTTCTCTGGCTGGCTTGTTTAACTTAGCATAATGTTTTCAAGGTCCATCCATGTTGTAGCCTATGTCAGAATTTCCTTCCTTTTTAAAGGTTGTGTAATATTTCATTGCATGGACAGACCACATTGTTTATCTATTCATCTGTTGATGGACGTGAGTTGTTTCCACCTGGTTATTGTGAATAATGCTACTATGGACATGGGTGGATAAATATCTGTTCAAGTCCCTGCTTTCAATTCTTTTATGCATGGATCATTTAAAATGTCGTTCTCAAAACGAACATGCAGTGATTGTTAGTTCCACTTCACAGGTGAGGAAAGTGAGGGCTCAGAGAAGTTAAGTCACTGGTCCAAGGCCTTTTGTCTAGGGCTTTAAATAGTTTTTCCAAGGATTCTGATTTTACGAAGAAACACTTTTTCTAGCATGACTGAGGATCTAACTTAGTAAGGATTCCATAATTCAAAGTTCTACATGCGATCTCTGTTAATGCTGGTGGTAATGACAATGGCCAGAACAGCAAAGGTGAACTGGGAAACACCTCTTCCAGCATAAATGTGGATTGGAAGCCTCTTACTGAGTTAATTAGGTCCTGAACCCACCCTTGCCTTGAAAAACGGAATCTGCAGCACCTGGAGGAAACCTCTGTGACCTGAGACTTGCCCTTGTCAGGAGTTTTTGATTTAGGGTTAAGGACTAGAAGTAGTGGACAGTTTGCTGCCAGGCCCAGAGCCCCTGATTCTGAGCCAGCTCAAGTATACTAAGATCTCAATATGATGGAGGCTGACATTTAGGTGGTAGAGAGAAGACCTACATCCTCAGCATGACCAGAATGGAGGGGTTTCCTGAAATGTGAGCCCCCAGAACTAAAACCGAGAAAGTCCCAGGCTAATTGGGATTGGCCACCCTAACTTAAAGATCATTGTCGAAGAAAAAAAAAAAATAGATTCATAGCAGTCCCATGCTGAGACCTGGTGGTACAGAGGGCAGTCCTCTAGCCAGTTAACCATGTCCTTTCTCTTCTCATTTCTGGCTCTGTCCTGCACCTCCTGGGGCCTTGTAGCCCTCAGTGGACTCCTCAGCCTGCTCCTTAAAGCTCCATCCACACCCCCCAACCCCAACACAATCTACTTCCCCTTGCTACACCCAACAATGTGGCCCACCCCTGGGAAGACAGACGTGGGGAAAAGGCCATTAAGTCTTGTAAGTGAACTTGGACCATTCAGGCAGAGAATTCTGAGCCTTGGCATCTGAAGCACAGCCTGGAACAGGACAGGAATGTAGGCTATGAGGGGGCAAGTCCTCTTGACCCATGAAGAAGGGTGTGACCAGAGCAAGGCCCTATTAAAGCCCAGGGCCCAGGACAAGGGCTCCTCTTGCTTAGGACTAAGATGGTTCCGATCGGGCCCACAGGAAAGCAGTCCCTCATTTAGATGAGATCCCCAAACTCAACCTCAATTAATCCCTGCTCCCTGAGAATGTGCATCCAGTGTGGCTAGATATTTTGTTTTTTCAAGAGAAGAAAGTATTGTGAAATTTCTTGGGTACAAATTCAAATTAAAAGCAAATCAAACAACATACCCTGTGTGAATCAATATAGTAAAAGCCAAACCCAATACAGTTACAGACCTGCCCTTGAACTTTCAGTCTGCAACTTCTTCTTGAGGAGCATCCTTTCCTCCGCATCCTGGCCTCAAGTCACTTCTCCCATTTCATTTCCTCAGTCTCTTTAGTTTCTTCCTGTTCTACAAATTCGATGACCAGACAGCCAAAGCTTCTGACCTCAGGCCCTTTGATTAATGAGTTCCTCCTGTTTGGAACACCCTAACCTGGCCTCACCCTTGTTTACTGACAATCACACTCATTCTTCAAAAGCAAGTGCAAACCCAATTCCTTCAAGATGTCTGCCTATGACTCTTGAAACTCTGAACCTAGGGTTAGGAGAGCAGAGAATGAATCCTGGCTCTCCAATTTTACACTAGTCACAAGTGCTCTTTTCCATTGACCTCAAAGAGCTACTTCTTGTGAAAGTTAAATAAGATAATATACGTTAAGACATTCAGTGCAGTTTAGGGCATTCAAGCAGTGCTCAGAAAATGCTGGTAGACTAGGAAAGTGAATTTGAGTAACTTATGCTTTAACTGGCAAAGTTTTTTAAAATAAAGTATCAGATAATAAATATTTTAGGCTTTGTGGGCCATATGGTTTTTATCCTGACTACTCAACAAAGCATCCCTAGACAATAAGTAAAAAAATGGGCATGGCTGTGTTCCAATCAAGATTTATTTACAAAAATAGGCAGAGGGCCAGATCTGCCCCAACAGAGACAGTTTTTGGCCCCTGCTTTATACTCACACCTTGGGGCATGCTCTCTGGTTCTCCAAGCTGTTGTTACTATTCTTACTTTAATTCTGTACATATTTGCCAAACTGTGTCCAAAACACTTTTTAAGAGATCTAACCAACATCACTATTTTACATGTGAAGAAACTGAGGCATAAAGAAGTGGCAGCTGGACTCAAGAATCAGAACTCTACATCATTGTGCAGTACAGGTACAGGCCTTGAGAAGCAGCTGCACAGTCTTGAGTGTGTTTCTTCGTTGTTGGATAAATGTGCATTTGCAAAAGACTTTAGGTCACACTTTCCCTCCCGAGCATTGGTGGTCATTGTAACTATGAACATACACAACAGTGAATCTCCTCCATTGACAGCTATGGGCAACAGGCACATGGTAGAGGCCAGGGACCAGTGTCCTCTCTTGAGTCTATCTAGCTAGTGAGTTCTGGGTTTGATGGTCTGTTTTCTTTCTTTAAGTATTCCTTTTTCTCTGCATGTCCACAGGAATATGAAACCAATCATACATTGCAAAGGGAAAAAGGAAGTGATCTGATGTGATGTCTGATTGTCCCATTATGCTCTGTCTGGTCCTTCATAATGGTCTCTTTAGGTAAAGAGCTCGTGCTGTGCCCTGAATACTGCTGTACATTGCAGGGAAATGCCAAAGGATCAATGAAAGAAAAAGAGTGGTCTCAGGTGTGGGGATGGCTGACAAAGCAGAGACACCCATCTGCATGCTGGAGGTAGCATGACCACATGCTCTGTCATCCAAACTGGAACACCACTGAGAGTTAGGCTGGGAAAATGTGCAAACTGGGACACATGGTCACCCAGGTCACAGATACCATTCTAAGCTGCTACTGGTGGGTAATACTGCTTTGTATCAGAGAGAAGAGTAACTGGCCCAGCCCTTCCCATTCTGATCCATGATCCCACCTATAACATCATGAAACTTTTATCCTTTACCATGTGTTTATACCATGCTAGACTTAACTAGAGAAAATCAAGGAAGAACAGGCCTGGTCCCTGGGAGTATGTCTTGGTTACTGTTTCCAAGGAGGTAAAAGTCTATAGTTCTTAAAACTTAAAGCCTGCTCTTGCAGCTTAACATACTACAGCAAATTTAAAACAGGTATGGTACTCTGTTTATAATGTAAGTTTTTCTCACTCAGGAGAGAATAGGACATAGAAATGCCAGGCATTAGCCCCTAATGAGGCCAATCTGTTTATATTTTTTCAAGAGAATCCAAATTCTTATTTTCAACCATGGAAACCATAAGTCTTGGTAAGTCAGGTGTTCTCCCACTGAATTTCAAACAGGAAAATGGCCATAGTTTCCACTGGGCTTGGAAAAACCCTGTGTTAGTTAAACAGGGGAGGTAAGACCTTGGAGCAAGGTAATAATGGGGAATTTGCTGAGGGACTCCTCAGGGCCAGGCCAAAGCCACAGCAGATGGTCTGGGTGCTGGCTTTTACAGGCCAGAGATTTCAGGACCTTTTAGAAAAAACACCCCTCAGCTTGATATATTTCTTTTCTTTCATTTTTCCTTTTCTTTTCATCCTTTCATTATTTTTAGCTATAGAGAAAGACCCTTGATGCTGACATTCCCCAGAGTGTCACCCAGTAATTGACTTAATTGTCATCTAGTAGAATTACTCACTTTTAGGTGAAAAAGTGGGGGCTGAGAGTGGAAAAAGGACCTCTTCTAAGTCACACAATGAAGGGCATAACTAGGATTGAGTCTAGTCCCTTCATGCTCAAAAATGCTGATTCGATAATCTCATGTTTTGTTATTTTCAAAACACATCTAAGAACTTAGAGTTCAGTGTTTTGGTTGATAAAGAGGTATTATGTTGTATATTTTACAAACAGAGCTGCTCAAACAAAGGAGAGAAATAAACATTCAGAAATCTATGCTAGATTGAGTCCCCTCGTTTCATTCTATTTTTCTCTCTACCTGGTTTTTTCTTTGCCACATTTTTTTTTTCTATAAAATGCCTCAAACATTTTTCTTTTGTAAGGAGAAAGGGAAAACAGAAAGGAAAATCTTTAAAACATTCCTAATAGAGGCCCTACATGATAAGTATTATTCTCATTTTATAGAAGAGGAAATTGAAATTTGGTGAATTGAAACCAATTGTCCAAGATTATTCAGCTAGCCAATGACAGACTTGGAATTTGACTTTGGTCCTGATTCCAAAGCCATTTTATTGTTGTTGTTGTTGGTTTACATAGTTGACACAAGGATTCCAACCTGGACCTCTCCTTTGGATCATGTCTGCCTGCTACAGGCTATTCTGAGCTGTTGTTTCCAACACTAGCTGCACATTAGAATCACTGGGAGCCATTTAATAAATGTCCCAGGCCTCACCAGTACCAGTTAAATCAGGATTTCTGGGGTGGGGATTATACTTATATACATATACGAGTATATATGAGTGTGTGTGTGTGTGTGTGTGTGTGTGTGTGTGTGTGTGTATGTCAAAAGGAAAGTTTATTAGAAAAGAGGTAATGCTGCACAGACACAGTGTGGTCTTCTCTCAGAGGCAGAGTGAGAGAAACCTACAATTATATTTTTAAGGAAATGTCCCAGATTCTAATGTGCAACAAACAAGAGATGATAACCAGAGAGCTATAGCATGGTGCTTCCTGGGAGAATTCATGGACTTTTGAGAATTTCAACTGGTCCTACAGGTGGGAATACATCTCATATGAAAAATAAGCTCATTCAATAGAAAACAGAGAAGAGAAGAATGAAGAGTGAAGAGAGATGGAGAGGAGGGAAGCTGAGATGTCCCTAAATGGCTCTTTTTCCGTTAAAGTCTGAGTATTCTCTAGAGCTGAGCCAGTTCTACAGCTTGCATTGACTAAATCCCTGACTCGTCAAGAATTAACCAAAAATTTCCGAGCAGGAGTCAGTTTGCTAGAGCTTAGAAGGCATCCTGATCTGAAGGCAGGAGTGCTTTACAGCGGGGCCAGCTGCTGGGCCCATCAGTGGGCCCCGGTGTTTGTATATTACATCACTTCCCTCTCTATCTGGAATCATGTAATTTACTTTGCTCAAGTAAAGCAGAAGAAGCCCAATTAGACCTGGCCTCCATCAGTGAAAAACTGCTTATGCCAGAGACAGCTCTAACTGGAACAGATGTTACTTTTGTTTGCCTAAATGATGGAGATCTTTACTGGAAAGTTTAAGTTTGCTGCTGACTTATTCAATTCATTCCTCACAAAAAGGAACAGAGTGACAGGCACCTGGTGTAACAAAGAATTTGAAGTCACCCGACCTGGGTTTGAATATCAGCTCTGCATTTCTGCTCTTACTTCCTGTCGCTTTGAGCAAGACACTTTGTATATTTCACCCTAATCTTCAATATGAGGGATCAGGGTTTTTAAAGGAATGCAATGAGGCAAGGCAGTATTTCCCAAGTTTCAGGGGTAAATGAGCACAGCATTAAATGACACTGACCCATGGAGAGAGAAAGTTTTTCACATTTTGATTCTCTTTCATTCCATCTGATTATATTAAAGAGATGGAGGTATATTTTTCATATCTCTCTAACCTTGCTATTCTCTCCTTTAACAATGAGAGAGCTGGTCTCAGGTAATTGTATGTACTCTTAAGCAACTGTATGCCCCTGTAAATTAATAATAATGTTGATTTATATTTATTTTGAAAGTTACTTTTATGGCGTGTGCTATCTAAGATAGGGCTACAAAGTTACTTTTTAAGTAAATTTAAGTCAAAAAATCAAATAATGGTCCACAGGTGCTATACACATAGGGCAAAATGAATTAAGGTGATATCTAAGAGTCAAAGTTTAGAAAAAACTGAGTTAAGGCATGTGACAGAATTCTCACATTGAGTACAATAAGGAAGTAGTCAGAATTCAGGGAAAGAAGAAAGAACTAAACTTGTCCATATACTCTGTTTTGAAATAAGCTCTTTAATAAACAAAATCTGAGACTGTATTCTAAGAATATGGACAATCATACTGACTGCGAAATTGATTTCACCTTCAGGTTTTCCTTGGGCTGCCCTAAGAAGTTGGACCAAAAAGAGTGGGTACACTGCTCATGTTTCAATACTCAGTTTCATGTTTCATTTTCAGACTTGAAAATGAAAAAATAGTTGGGAAGTATAATTATCATCTTAAATTTGATTAGCTATTAGTTTAAATTGAAAAAAAAAACACTAGAAACACTGGTTTTAGATGAAACATCATAGTAAGAAAGGCTCCTATTTCATCAGTTCTTTGAATTGCCAAATTTCCTGCTGATTATTATTCTTAGTAAGATAGGAAGTGAACGTTAGAGAATATTATTATTCTCTGACCACATGACCTCAGGACAAAGATAAAAGACTAAGAATTTGGAGGAGAGAGAAGATCACATTTAAATTTAAGTACATATGGGATTTGCCTCTTGTTATTTTTCCTAAGAAGAAATATGAAGCCCCCAAAACTATTCAACTGTTGACCACAAAGTTTTTGTTTATTATTCTAGAAATAAAACTTTTTACCATGAAGGACATGACATGATGCCACAAAGTTCTGAAAACATTACATTGTTCATTTAACCTAAGAAACATACAGTAGAATAATCTATATTCTATGAATTGTAGGAAAACAATTTTTTTCATCTTGAATTGTAAATGAGCTCCTCAGCCTGTGAATCTATCATACAAGTCACATGGGTTCTTCTGTTAAAAAGCAAAAACCTCAGACTCTGATGCTGGTTTTCTGCTTGTAATCTATTTGAAACGGAAAATACTTCTGTCAGATTTCAATCCAACCACAGTACAAAGCCTCATTCTTCTGAAGGGTTCATCAGGAGACTTCATCTCTAGTTCTGACTCTGCTACTACCTTGGCATGAGTAAGTCTCATCTCCACCTTGGACCCATTTGACCCAGACATAAAATGAGTGGATTATAATAGATTAGGGTAACACTCAAATGGCAACAGAGGCCAGGCAGGTGATAGAAATGAAGAAACCAGGCCAGGAGTAAGATAACAGGAAGTGGTGTGGTGATAGTGAATAAGAGAATGTGGCTCCTCTAAAGGAAACTGCCACCATGAGCTCCAGGCACTTGTCAGCCAGGAAAACAGGCCCATCGTGGACAGGTCTTCTAAAATGTCAAGAGAAGTTGAAAATTCATATTTTAGAATGAGAATTCTTTTTATTTGTTATTATTAACAATAAGTTTAAAAGGATTTTAAGAACACTATGCAGGCAAAGCTAACATAACTGTAAGCCAGATTCAGCCTCTAAATAAGCATTTTGTGATTTCTACACTATATGATCTCTTGAGCTATTGTAATCTTATAGCAAATTTATGCTTTTGTGTGTTGCCCATACAGTGGAGGATTTGACGCTGACAAAAACAGGAGAGGAGTTGGGCTGTTGGGGAGACAGTGTGTTCTGCTGGTGGCTGCACAAGGGTGAGATAGCCTGGATCAAAAGGTGCTTGCGAATGCTATTGTGCACTATTCTGATTAGCTGTTTTAACATGAGTGGTGATGATGATAATGATGACGATGATGATGATAGTAATAATAATAATAATAATAATAATAAACAATAGCAGTAATACCATCACAATAAAATCATCTTTGCTTATTCAGAGATAGACCTACCACTCCCAGACTTTTCAGAGTTGTTTTGGGCAACTTTGTTCATCTGTTTTTTGTGAATAGGGAAGGAAAAAACTGTCAAGCAGAACAACAGGACTCCTAATGAACCAATAAGAGAACACAGGTGATTTCAACCTCTGTTTCTCCTTAGGAAGGAAGTGCTGCAGAGACACCTCCCATCCTCTAGAGAGCGGTGTTATTATAGAGCATTTCCTGTAGTAGGTAAAGGTACAAAGATGGCTCCATTATCTAAATCTTTTTGTATCAAGCCCCAGCTGCATCCTTAACACCAATTTCATAACACAGAGCCTTCTGTGTAGAAGGAAATAAAGAGAGCTGAGCTTAAAACTTGTCTTCCCTACCTGCAATTTTTAGCTCTGCTGCATTGCCCAGGTACCAATTATTTCTGTAATTCAGTTTCCTCACGTCTAAAGGAGAATAACAGCAACATCTGTACGGCTGATGTGAAGGAAATCCTGCCTCTCCAGGGGAAACGCCTAGTTCTATGTTGGTAGTGCTGAACTATGTTCCCGTCCAAAGTTCTTATTTTCTCATCTAAATTCCTCCTGATATTGTTAGAATTCATCTGTTAGTCTTTTGCCTTCCATGATGAGAAATAAAACCTGAAATAGAATTATTAAGTTGAACTATATTGAACTGTCAATATTCAACATTATTTATCTACAAATGGCAATTTCACATGGCTCAATGTAATACAAAAGCAGTCACACACCCAAGGGAGCCTTCCTTTAATACTAGTTCTGAGACACACCTGAATAGCCTATAATCTTTACATTTAGGAAAGGTAAGACCTCTGGGAGAGAGATTGACACTTTCTCATCACAAGTAAACTAACTACTTTCATCTTACAAAGTGCTTTGTGTAAATATAGTTTCCTTTAACGCCACAGCAACATTGGGGATGGATGTAAGCACACAGCCTTTCATAGGCTACTAGATGTGTCACTGTTGGTATGCCCTAGAGTTGTGGGATGTGTAAGGTGCTCTCACGGTTCCAGCCCACATGTCCACACAATAAAGGTTATTTCAATTAACAAAAAAGAATAATTAAAGAAAGCCCTGCCTTTTGCTGTGTAGGATGAATCAGATAAAACTTAGCTCTGCAAACACTTGGACCAAATGCTTAGAAGCCTAGGGACCATCCAGTTCTGGTATCCCTAGCACTTCTGACAAAGACAAGATGTCTTTGAACTTCCTTAACTTTCTACCGGTTGAAACTCTTGTTAATTTCAGCTGGCAATTTGGGCAGTCTATAAGGCACCATTGAAATTTCAATCTTTAAAATTACCTTCCATTCATGAAGACATCAAAAAAAAAAAATCCACCACAGAACCCAAACCGATGAGAAGTCCCCAGTGATTTTGTTTACTTCATATCTTCAAAGAGAATAACTTTCTGTAACATTTTTACAGTTGGCATTGCATCTGCCCTTTGTTCTTTCCTTCATGCAATAACTTCTAAATTTTTTATTGTATGTGCCAGGCTCCATTGGAGACCAGGGGTCAGCAAGCTACAAGCCTAAAAGCCAAATCTGGCCTAAAGGCTGTTTTATTGAATAAAGTTTATTGGAACATAGCCACACTCATTCATTTACATATAGTATATGGCTGCTTTCTGGCAGAGATGAGGTGTTGTGACAGAAATCATCCGGCCCACAAAGCCCCACATGCATACTTATCTGGCCATTTACAGAAAAAGTTTGCTGACTCTATTCTAGGTAAAAAGAATACAGTGGTAAGGAAGAACAACGAAGTCCCCAGGTGTCTTCAGATGTGCCAGTTTAGAAGACTGCACTGAATGAACGCTTACTACTTAACCTAAAGGGCAGCCTGAGTTTGACCCATGAGATTACAGTCAATGCCACTGGTGGGGGCTTGTAAGGAACAAGGAAAAGAGATGACAGGTGAGGAGACAAATGTGTGAGAGTGAGTAAGAGAGAGGAACTGTTGGCAGATTGGATTAGTGTGGAACATGCAGGCCACAGGGATTCCCACTGAAGGACACCGAAACCCATGGATGGGTCAGGTACCACGCATATCAGAATCACCCGGAGACAGTAATAAAAATGCAGGTTACCAGGCCCCGACCCAGGATTCGGAATCTGAGTTCCAGGGGTGTGACTGAGCTTCCACACCCTTAACAGGTACCCCCAGGTGATTCTGAAGCCCACTCAAGTTTGATTAGTGTCTTAACTTTAGTGAGCAGCTGAAGGCACTCCCACCGCAGCCTGGCCTGACATCCACTTGTGGCAGGTGAGAAGGGAAAGAATTGGGGCACAGACACGCAGAGGTCGATGCAGTGAAAAGGCAGTTTATTGTCTATTAATACTGTACAGAGGAACAGAGAGAAGCTACAAGTACAGCGTCAGCTGTCACTGGCAGTGTTATTTCTGAAGTCGATTTTTGTTTTGTTTTTCATCTGAAGGAAACAGAACAGTCAAAGTACACTTCAGGTTACAAAGTACAGAAGCTAGCCCAGCAAGTCTAATTCAGAATAAGCACGACAGTCTCCCACCCCTCCCCGCGACCAACCAGAAAATGGATATATTTACAGAGATGTCACTCACCCCAAGTGAGCTGCTAAAGCTGAAAACTCCATCGACAATCTACATTCACTGAAAAGCTGCATCACACACAACATTTTCTGGAACCCCTGTTTGACTTTAACGCTACTAAGTTAGGAGCTTGAGAGGAAGAAAGAATGTTCCAGAACCCCACAAAGAATAAAACTCTTTCCACTTGCTAAGATAGGGTATCACAGAATTGGAGTTGGAGCTGCACACAGAGGAGTTCGGATCAGGCATTGCCAGGTGGCTTCTTTGTATGTAAAGACTTGCCATTGCAAAGCCAAGGGACAGGATGACTCCCTGTCTACCTCATCTAGAAACTGAGAGGTTCCCACAGTAATAAGAAACTAGAGTAAATTGGCGCTCCCTTAGCACCTTCGGGCAGTTGCATAGTTCTTTCATTTTTGGAAATTGTCTCCACAACACTAATGCTCATAGTGGGCCCGGGTCGGGCCTGTTGGAGGGATTCTGGTGATGAAAAAATTAAAATGATTTGTATGGCAATCAGAGGGGTTATTTTTCTTGAAATGGAGAGAGTATTTATGACCTTGCCTTGTTCAAAAAGGATCTTGGCCTTTCAGGGTAGTAAAAATAAGGCTCATCCTGGGAAAGAATGGCTGCCTGGGAGGAGAGTCAAATGGGAGTGGTGAGCAGACTCTGAGGCTCGCCCTGCTCTGTCAAGTCAGAGAGAGGAACAGGTGTGGGTGAAGGTCTTCATGAAACTGAGTGACTGCAATGAGAACTCAGGAATTTGGCAGAAAATCGAGGGAAAAAAATCCAAGAATGCTAGAAATTCAGAATCTCCTTTATGGATAGATAAAGACAATTTTTCCTGTCTCTCCTTAACTCTGAAAATATGATGCAGTCTCATTTGTCGTTAATTACAAGGTAAATAATACCTAGTTTTATATTGTTGGTTTATACATTTATGTATAGACTAGATGGCCAGAGGCTTCTGACTCACCATTTCACATATGTTACTCAAATGCACCATAGTGAGTGGTCCCTTAACTTGAAATGTAGCAATTATTCCTTAAATATGTGAGAGTTGGACTTCGATAAGTGCTGAACTTCGCTTACATTTGAAATAGCTATCTCCTTCCGAAAGATCATTATATATTATTAAAGGTGTGGCCCAGAGAGCTCGCAAGCCACATACACAGTTTCTCTAATGACAGTTATGAAAAGCTTGATCTTAACAGCCTAGGTCTGCTTGAAAACACTGGATTCTCACAGTGGCAGTGCAAGGGCAGGTCACAGAGCTTTGTTCACACCCCCCAAGGTCTGGGCTAGTGCTATAGAACTCATTCGAAAGTTACGTTAATGAAATGGAGAAAGAACTCAGTCAATAAAGGGTGATTTCAAACTCAAGTTTCATAATGCATATAGATTTCATTATAAAAATAGTTTTCCTTAAAAAAATACGTAAATGTAAAATATTCCATTTCTATAGCCACTCCTTACTCCCACCCATATCATGCTACTTGTCTTAGACTCTAATGAATGGGCACACCCATCTCTTACGACTCAATCACACCACCATCTGAGTCCATCTCTCTTGCTTTTTCAAGCTATGCCAATTGTGCTTAAAAATAAGCTCCTGATAGGGGGTCCACAAGTTCTCTTTCCTCACTTTGGGAAGGACTGCAGAAGGACGTGTGGCCACCCCAGGAATGTGGGAGTGTGACACTGCAGGCTTAGATGAGAACACAGAACATCTGGTTGATAGACGGGCAGAGGCAATGCCCAAGCTATGCCCACTTATCGATCCCCCTGGGCCAGACCTGCATGATTCTACCTCAAGGCTCCTATGATGAAATTCACAGCTCTAAAGAGGGCTGGGTAGGGGTGGGGAAGAGAATGTTGTGTTAATTCAGCTTTGGAAAACAATCCATGTTTTTTAAAAGGACAGAAAAGGAGAACATAAACAGCGACGCTAAGGCAAACTTTCAAATGGCACATGAGAACGCTTTTTTTTTGTCATTCATTTTGTTAACATTACAAGGCAGTTACATTCTGTAAACAGATATACCATACAGTACAGTAACCATAGGAAAATAAAAAGAAAGCCACCCTGTAATTCTTTTCTTTCTGTATTTCTGTTCTTTCACTCCAGAAGGACTGCCTCAAGTCTAGGGAGGATTTTATGGTTCATGACATACACTTTTCTTTTGATAAAAATGCTGTGACTTGCAAAAAAGAGCCCCAGGTGACTAGTAAGAGGAGAATATGGGGAGAAGATGACCATTCACAACTCAACCTATAGAAACTTAGAAAATAGTCACAAAATATAAAAAGTCATTAATTTCCTGCTTTGTAAAAGAGAGTATTGAAAAACTTTTTCTTTTTTTTTCTACCAAAGTTAAGGCTGTCCAGATCTTAGATGTAGAAAGTCTGTGGTCCCTAAAATTACATACTATATTTCACATTGAAAGCAGGTTTTTTTTTGCGCTACAGCTCTGACCTTCTTATGTTACACTGGAGTGGAGGGGGAAAGCAGAGGTTGATTTAAGTCATATAAAAATTAAGGGGGTGGGGCAAGGCTGGCCTAAGGATTCCCCGGTGAAATTGCCCTTTGAAACTTTCAGGATATAATCTTTATTCTATCCTTTTCTACATTCAAATAATAAGTATTTAGGTTTTTGTAAGAATGTAAATTTCATTATAGTTTGCTGGAATTATGAAGATACAGACATATTACATTGTGCTGCTCAAAAAAGACTGACTTTTCTTTTTCCCTAGAGGAGTTTCTAAAAGATTGCATATTTACAAAGTTTCTGAAACTTATGTCTTAACTATGCTGAGAATTTGTGGTTCCAATAACAAACATGCATGTTGCAAAAATATAAAACTGCTCGCCTTGGAATCTGTTGTCAACGAAGTAACATTGTGAGAGATGAGAATATTCCCACAAGGAATGGGGGCCTTTGGTGAGTTAAATTCCACAGGGCAGAGTGGCGGGGAGGCGGGGGGAGGTCCAGTGACAAACAGAGACAGCTGAGTTTCTAGATTTAAGTAAGCACAACAACAGAAAAGTTCTCTGTGCATGTGTTGTCTATGTTCACCTCTTTTAAATGGACAGAGTTAATGCTTTTTAAAAAGGAACAACTGGTTTAGTGGTTGAAGTTTGGCCTCTATACCATATCCCCTCCCTCCTCTGTTGCTACCTATCCGTTCATTGGAATTAAATAAATCATCATTGTCAAGGGTGTTCTGCGGTCCCTTGAAATGAAATTCTACAGAAGTGAGGAGAAATAAGCTCTTTCCACACTTGGTTGGCCTCAATGTTTCGCTCCAGAGATACGATCTTTCTCGGAGAGGAGGCAGGGGGAGGGGAAGGGAGTGGATATATATATATACACACACACACACACACCCTTTTGTAAAAACTTGACCCTAACCAAAATAAAATACTCTACTTGCAAGTAGGAAAACACATTTATCACCAGGAAGTAAGATGGAATAGGTGGGAATCTGAAGCAGATACATGTCTATTAACATTTCAGAAAGGAGTCAAATCAAATGGACTCTAAAATTCGTTTGAGTTTCCTTTGAATGACTGGAGATTGTTCAAGAGACTGAAAGAAACCATGTTTGAGGTTTTTCAGAAGGGAATTTCCTAGCCCCTGTCCTCTACTCCCAATATTAAGTGACATTACTGGACGTTGTCAAATCAATTCTAGAGCCAACTAATTTTTGGTTATATAAGGAAATAATATACTTATGGATAAAAGAGGTACAGGTAAAAAAGAAAAACCCATAGAACTCCCCTTAGTTTGTCTAATTACACATCAAAAAAAAAAAAAGTCAAGGATATACAAGTCACCAAGATTTTTCAGGATATGTAAGATTGAACTTTATCATTTTAACCATTAAAGGATCTTTAATTCAATGCCATTGAAAATCAATTTATAAACAAATGAAATATTCCTTCTCTCCCTTTCTTCTCATTCTGTTTAAAAGGGAACTAATTATATGATTTTAAAAGAAAGTCCAACTAATCATTAGCTCAAAAAAGACCATGGTTTTGCAGCTTCATTATTGATTCTCTAATTAGTCTGGTTATGTAAGTCAATAAATACCCTGTATTTCTGAAGGGCGTGATGCCGTACATAATGAAGTTTTTACACAGGGAATGCCAATGACAGCAGGAAGGCAGAATGTTCACAATCACAGCTCTGTTGATGTTTTCATTATGAAGGGGTAGTTTCTTGTTGCTAGGTGGGATTATAGGTCTCATCACATAAAAGTACTGGCTGAGCCTGAATCCACCATTATGAGAGAAAAATGATGCAAAATATGCAAATATATATGCCATATTCAAACACACCTGCATTTACTGTGGCCACAAATCATTTTGATAAAGGTAACACATCTTACTTGAAACACCATTAAAAGATAGGCTTTAATAGTAAAAGTATAGAGAGAACTAATGCATATAATTTGCTAACCCTCTATAATAAGAATTGGTGAATGAGAGTGCAGATTTTCATGGGTCTTTTAAATCTAATGTGCAGTGCTGTAGTGAGAGGTGCAGATCATTTTCTTTATGAAAAACGAGTTAACTTATGGAGGGAAGAGAGGGTCATGTCAGGGAATTGTCTGTCCTAGAAGACGCTGATTCTTTTATCACACAGCAAGCTCAAGGGTCCTAAGTTCTATCATTCCACTCACTCACTGTGCTTTTAAAAACTCATATTGAATAGTTTCAATACCCAAGTGAATAAAGAAAAGATAAACTATGGTAAACTTTTAGAGTTTTCCTTCTTAAATAAATTATTAGGATAACAGATTGTCCAAAAACATTGTTTTCTTTTTCTATGTTAAATGGGTTTAGCTGGCATGCCATTTTATTTGACATTTTAATGATGAGATTTATAGGCAGCAAAACTAGATGTTATTCCTAGATAATAGAGCAGTTTTATTCAATTGCAGCTACTTTAGTGAACCTGAGATTTAGAGATAATTCCCTCAACTACTTAAAATGAAGTCATGGATGGAATCATCTTAGAAAGCAGAACTTAGCTTCTTTATTTTTCCCTTCTTCAACTTTTTTTTTGTTTAGATATTGGTGATAAAATGACTCACTTTGTGCTCATTAAAATGCAATTACTTGAGAAAAATGAACTTTGCACAGTAAAAAAATTTCCTCTCCAACTGGAATACATAAAATTTAGAGCCAAGAAATTAAAAATAATAATAGATTTGGCACTGAGAAAACTATTGAGGGCAAGTTTAGTTGGTTCTGTAATGAAATTTTGTCAAGACTTATTTTTTTTTCTCATCTGCTTTCCACAGAAAGACTTAATGTAGTATGTCTTATTGCATGTTTTTTGAAACTATGTTCTATAGAACACAGATAATTTTCTGAATTATCTACAACAATGCTATGAACATTTGAGCAAATAAAGATATATCTGTTATTAAAATCAGTTAAAATGTTACATCTTTATTTTATTAACTATTATTTTATTAAATTATTTCCCTTTGTTCTTACTATACATGTGGCTGTTTGCTTTGGGGAAGAACTAAGAATTTGTTTCAAGAATTGTTCACTGTGTTTTAGATAAAAACTATGCTTTGATGTTCTGAAATCTCCAGAAGTTTAAGAAACACACTCTAAGAAACTCAGCTTTGTGCCACTCAATCAGTATTTGTGGAACAAATTTAAGTACTTCACATTAAGAAGACAGGTCTTAATCTTTACAATCTTTTTTTTTTACATCTTAAAATTAATTTTGAGGGTGGATAAACCTACATGCTGACATTATGTAAAACATTCTCTTTCTCGTAGGAACAGAAAGAAAAGAGTCCAGAAATAAGGCTCTGTCATCAACTAGGCAGGTGAGATGAACAGGTTAATTCAGTTACAGCACCATCTACAATGAAGTGGGAGCATCGCAGCAACCACTGTAGGTCGGAAAGACTGTTCTGGAAATATGATCACTGCAGAGATACTCCTCAAAATAATCCCTTCATTGAAAATAGTTTAACATGGTCAGAAAACATCCATGAAAAAGAAAACAATATAAAAATTTACATTTTTTTTTCTTTTTTTGGAGAGAATAGAAGCAAGGCTCATGGATTTGCCTATGTTTGGAGATCACTACTGATGCTTAAATCAATGTTTGTTTCATGTCCTTAGAAAATTAAAAAATGGTGCTTATAGAAAGGGTCCATCAGTTACGCCATGAAAGAGAGACAGCTGCTGACAGGCAGGTCATGGAATCAGTCCCTACATTTCAGCTGTGACACACACTGGGTTATTTTCTTTTACATCAACTTCATTTCAGTTTTAACAGAAGGAAAGCCATAGATGCACAATACTGTAATCTGGAAGCTCATGTAAGGCAGCAAAAAGCATTACCCTAGATTGGACAGACTAAGTAAGATCCATTTTTGGCTACACTAGCAACCAGCTAGAGCCAACAGCATTTTGCCACACAAGATATAAAAGCAAAGATCCACAGCAAAGGAGGCCAAGTGAGAAGTCAGCAACGTGGCGACGTGTGAGTACAGGATAGGAACACGCTACAGAACGAAACCCTCGGGGCCACTGGGTTCAATTCCAGTCAAGTGAATTAAGGCTACTATATAATGCGCTGATGTGAAGAGTCCATTCCAATCGAGCAGTAAGAAATTGATTCACTCTTGAAGACATAAGGAAAGGTTTAGAGGAAAAGCAGGTTCTTGGAAAGAATGAGGCACACACATGCACGTTGTCTCTCATGTGAGGAAACTGGAGAAAAATGAAAGGGAAAAAAAAATAAGAGAGATCAAAGCAATCCAACTGCAAGGCAAGGCAGGTGTTTGCTTCCAGTTCACAGTATTGCAGTTAGTGGTACAGTGAGGTCTACGTAAGTGGTGGAGAGCACGGAGGCTGCCCAGAAGAAAAGGGAAGAAAGAAGTGGTCACATGACAACACAGCATTGACAGCGCTTTTTCTTTTGGGTACCTGGGGCTGGCTCTGTGGCCAGGCTCTCTTCCTTCCCTTCTGGGGATGAGGGTTCTGTGGTGTCTGAGACCGGCCTCCCAGATACAAGCTCCGCTGCATTCCCATCAATAGTGGACACATCTGTCACCGTCTTCTCCCTCAATGACTTCTCATCATCTTCGTCAATGAGGACCAATTCAGCCTTGATGGTTTCATCATAGCCTAGCACCTTTTTAGTCTCCTCTTCATCCTCAATATTTTGGTAGCCCATGAAAATCATGGTGACTGGCTGATCCAAGTTTGCCTCTGGGCCTCCAGTGCTGGGGGCTTGGACCTTCTGTCTTGGGTTCTCAGAAGAATGATCTTTCCTAGACTTATGAACCATTTCTAACTTGGCCTCTTTGCAGAGCATGTGTTCCTTAGGGTGGCCGAGGCTCCCATCTGTAGTCACAATCCTTTCTGACACGTGCCCTCCTCTTAAGCTTGATTGTCCAGCCTTCTGAATAAGCTCTTCTACATCCTTGGAGCTTAATTTGTGCACTCCGTTTTCTACTATGGTGCCTCCCGAGTGCACCTCATACACTACTTTGGTACCATCATCATAGACTTTGACTCCTCTCTGATGGACCCCCTCTGGGCCAATGGTGGATGCAGAGAGAATCTTGGTCTCTCCTGTTTGTTTGTCTTTCTCCACATTAATTTCCATGGCGTACACAGCTTGAATGAAAACAAGAGAAAGGAAGTGCATGTTACAACAAAAAAAGCCAGTGAATGGTTAATTGCCAAACAGACAAAAAAAAGGTTTTGTGCCCTTTCTAGTCTAACTGCCAAGCATCTTGAGTGTTAGAATAGGTGCACATCGTGGACAGAGGTGGTTATATATGTGTTTTAACAGAGCAGCTCAATGCACTTGGAAGACAGATGTACAGAGTTCCACAGCTCATTGGCACTTACACTTCTGAGGAAGATTTGCTACAATAAGGCCAGAAGTGACTATTTAGATCCAGTACACAAATCACAGAGAGGCTGGCAACATGCAAGTTTACCTTGATTGACAGCTTACCCTTGGCTTATAGACAATTTTAATGCTCTTGGTTAAGATGTAATCCTAGTTCCAAAATCTTAAATCTTTTCTAAACCCTGTTTTTCCTGCAATTCTCTGTATTGTTAATAGGGAATATCCAAAGGTTTTTGCAGATGGGACGTGGCTATCTTCCATTGTACTATAAATTTGATATTTGCAAAATGAAAAAGCTACAAAACTGGCCAGATGACATGCTCTTTGAGTACTTTTGTCATTAGCTAGGTTTCTAAAACAAGAACTAGAAAAAGTACAAGATAGAGGTCACGTCATCCCAAGATACTGGGATTTGAAGATGAGGACCACAGAAGGCCTCTTTCTTCATCCATGCACACAGTGCCATGTCCTTGTGATCTGTCCCATACTATTTTTTTCACCTGTTACCTCCCTTCTGTTCCACTGTCACTAGTCAATCTGAGATGCTATTTCCTCTTCCCTAGATTACTGCTTCCTACCTGGTCTTCCCACTCCAGTTTCATCTTCTCCAACTCATCCCAAATCCCACTGTCATTCTGGGGTTGCTAAGGACCAATTCTTTCCTGTGCTATAGTTTCATGTGACACTTCATCCTTTTAAATCTGTGAGCTCAAAGGCTCCCTGTGAGGCACACATTCTGGATGGGAAGAAATTGGGCACTAGCCTCATTGAGCCAATTCTCCCCAGGCACCCTTTCCTTGGATGACTTATGGATACATCAACCTCTGCAGCTTCATAACTAAGTCTACCTTCTCTTGAAACTCCCCCAGAGACTTCGTGGTAAATAATACCAATGCCACCTAGTCTCTCGAGTGAGAAGCCTGAAAACCAACCCTGACTTGTCTTTTTCTTCCTAATTCCCCATAGCCAAACAATTGTTGAGAATAACAAATTCTGTTTCAGATCTATTTCCCTGCATCTCCTCACCACCTCCTATATCACCATTGCCCTAGGACAGACCCTCCTTGGCTCTCTGCACACTAGCCCTGCTTCCCTTTTTACCTATCACTTGTCTCTTCTCATGGCCAGAGGGCCAAAAGTTGCCTGAGGTTCGTTTTTTATATGACCAGAGAAGCACTAAATGGTTTTTACAATTTTAAAAGATTATAAAAAGGAAAAAAGGAAGGAAGGAAGGAAGGAAGGAAGGAAGGAAGGAAGGAAGGAAGGAAGGAAAGAACAGGAGAAAAGGAAAAAGAAAAAAAAGCAAGAAATATGTGATAGAGACCATATGTGATACACAAAGTCTAAACTATTTACTATCTGGCCATTTACTGAAGAAAGTCTGCTGACCCCTGCCAGCCTATGCTCCATCCTGCCCACAGAGGTACCTTAATCACAAACCCTCTTTTGGTTCCTGTGTCTGTGTAGAATAAACAACAAACTCCTTAGCTTGGCCTGTAATCCCCTTCAGAGTGTGTCTGCAACCTTCCTTTCTAGATTTGTCTTGCAGCCTCTCTCATTCCCCATACACTACAGCCGTCACAAACTTCTCGCCGTTCCCAAGACACTCCACATCTTTCCATGACTGCTGTCACTCTGCCTAGACTGTCTTCCACCCTGTCTGAACAGGCATTCTCCTGGAGTCATGTCACATCTCTGTGATCATTGCCTTTGGGCCTCTACCTCTTTCTGAATAACTACAGGTTCGCCAGCTGTGTTAATAAGATCCAAACTACCTTTTCAATTGCATGTTCTATGCTCCCCTTCCCTCTAGCACAACCAAATAACACCATACCACACCTACACATTTCCTGCTTTTGTTAAGATTCCTTTCTCTTGAAGTGTCCTTCTTTTGAGTTTCTACACACCCAAATGTGACTCATCCATCGATGTCCACCCAGGTCAACTGACCCCTCTTCCCTAAGCTTTCTTTGCTTATCCCACGTCTAACTCTTCTCTCTCTTTTTAAGATTTTCTGAACACATGTTCTAAACCTCTCTGAAGGCACTTAACACTTTCCACTCAGTAGTATAATTATTTGTGGGAATGTTTTATTAGTGCCATAGATTTTTAAGATCTTTGAAGACTAGGTTTTTGTTTTTTGTTTTTTGTTTTTTTTTGCCTGACATCTTTCTATGATGTCCCCTCCCCGCCAGCACCTACCTTGGAGCCTCTTGTACAGAAAGTACCTGATATACACACCTGTGAAACAAATGCTACTAATTGAAAAGTCTAATTGGTTGTCTTACTCTAGTCACAGATACTTTGTATAATATGACACCGATGAAAAGGTATACACAGTAATTAATGTTTGAACTGGTTTAAAAAAAACAGCAATGACATTGTTCCATCTGCTTGTGTAATAAGATACAATCTGCTCGTAATTAAGACTTAACTAAAAAGACTGTGAAGCAAAATCCAACGCTTGATTTTCATCATCTCCATTTTGAAAGTTTCACTGTTCAGCACAAAGCTCTTGAGTTTCCTTAAGTGACAAAATAAGAAGCCAACCAATATTTGTCATAGAGGTACATGGGCTCACACAATGATGGTGATATGAACAGAAGTATTTTTCCCAGTAATTTCCTGATTTTCCACAAAATGTGCCATCGGAAAAATAGAACAGGCATTTAAAACTTCGAATGGACTCCAAAAGCGGGTAATATTTATATATTACATTTACATTAAAAAGCACATCTTTGGGTTAAAATATTATATCCTATCACTATTAACACACCCATGGGACAAATTCATGAATAAGGAAGGTAATAATGATTATCAGCTGTAGGTATAATATTTAATCATCTCCCAAACATCCAGTAATATGTGAACAAAATGACACCTTTACCTGCAAATCCATACAAAGTATGGAATAAAATATTTCTATTTTTATATCCATATATGATAGGATAAAAATTATTAACATGGGCATCTTCAGAGCTGTCCCTCTCCCTCCACTCACCAATAAAAATGCAGTCATTGTTAATCCAATTTTCCCTTCACCACCCCAACCCCCAACCCCACTTTGC
The DNA here is from genome assembly GCA_004027375.1 of Macroglossus sobrinus. Classification (NCBI taxonomy): domain Eukaryota; kingdom Metazoa; phylum Chordata; class Mammalia; order Chiroptera; family Pteropodidae; genus Macroglossus; species Macroglossus sobrinus. Next base: position 264,842 of record PVKZ01002018.1, read on the forward strand.
CTTTGCCTGTTCTAGAATCAGAGACTGGACAGAAAGAAGAGATGATGAGACGGTCTTTGCTAGAAGGGTTAAGTAGATCCACAGAATAAAGACTTGAGATAGAAGGAGTTTAGTGGAGGAGAGAATAAAACTTGTGTGGGATATGAATAGAAAGGGAACATTTTGTGTAGGTGGTAGATGATGCTTTAAAGAGAGTGATATATGTGGAGGAAAGAAAAGGAAATATTAGAAGTGCTTCTCGGTAGAGATATGCATTGGATTCCTTTTAACATCCTTCCAGAAAAATAGGTAAAGAACAGAGTTCTTTTTTATTTTACTATTTATTTTGGCCTGTGATCTTAAATGGCATTTTGTGACAAGGCTCTGGATCGGAACCACAGGTAGCATGGTTTCATGAGGGTTACACATTAATATTTACATTTACATGTCACACGCTGTTCTTCCAATATTTCTAGAATATGAGGGTAGAACATTTTAAAGCATTTTAAAATAGACCTAGATATGTTATGTCATAAAATACAGCATCCATCTGTATTTTTTCCCAGCTAAAACAAGGCGTCAAAGGACACACACATTCTTAGTAGTCTTTTTTGGGCTTGGTCTCACATTCCTCATGTGCATTCAACTCTCTTCTGCACTAAGAAGTACATAGGTGAAAAAACACTTTGAGAAGCTCTGGCTTAACACAAAGGCAATATTTAGACTTCATGGACACACATATGAGAAAGTTACTAGACATTCAGAAAACCACATGGGAAGCATGAACGTTTATCTTAAATGTGTTGTTTATGAATAAGCATTTATATTTTGCTCCAATTCTCAGCCAATAATATCTCAATTGTGAACGAAGTTGAATATGAACTAGTAGGAAAATAAGACCTACACTTTAAATTCAGCATTTTGGTTTTGATGCATGTGCACGATTGTAAAAACTCTTCTGCTTTTTACTGCTGCCAGGAAGTGTATACCAACGAGTGTATACCTCTCACTTGCATCATGCCTCCTTTCCTCCCACAAAGAATACTCTCTAATCCGCCCTTTCTCCTTTAAGCTTTCCCATGCCACAGAAACACTACAATTTGTATAGTGATGAGAGAGTCCCATGCTCATCTCATTGAAAAAAAAAAACAAGAAATGAGGAGGGGTTGCTGCTTGGGAGAGGTTTTTTGAGGAGCCCTGAAACAGTCCCACTGGAAAGAGAAATATTTGAAGAAAAACTCTCTTAAATTTCCTGGATGAAGGATCTAGAGACGGAAAAAAGAAAGGAGACAATCGGATGGACGTTCCATTGATAGGGTGACTGAAGTGTGAAAGTATATTTTGTGAAATGATGTATTTAATTATTGATTTCTGAGCATGACATATTGATAACAATAAGATTGGAGTACATACAGAATTTTTGCTATTCTTTCCAAAGTGGAACCCTTGGACAGGGAAGTAATATGTTCATTTTGTTAATGAAGAATAAGAATCCAAGTGGTCACTTTCTGCAAAGGGATAGAAATGAATGACCGGTGAGGTGCTTCGACTTTGGGTCTCTGTGTTTGGTTTACTAGGCCTTTGCTCCTCTACAGTGCTCTCATCAATGAGAGAACCCCTTTGAAGAGGCAGAGACGCTGTAATGGGGGTAGTAATCCCAGTCTCAGGGTTCTGAGAAGAGCCAAGTGTGAGTTAGAGTGGGAGGCCCCTGGGGGAGACACCTGCCAGAAGCCAGGGTGAGAATGAGGAGAGAAGCTGCTGTGGCCTGACATGCTGCAGAGCCTGGAGAGACGGGTCTGAGGAGCACAGAAAGCTTGATTCAGGTTCCAACTTATTCCCCTGGCTCTATCACTTTTCTGTTCCCTGTTCCCTTCAGCGTTTGCAAAAAGAGAGCAGCTCTAAAGGCTATAAGGAGCCCAGGGGAGAGGAAACAAGAACACCTGACACAAGTAAAGGGAAGTGGGACTAATTGACATGATTTCATTCCAGGATCAAGGGAGAACATAAAAAACAAGACACTGTGTTCTGTGAGGATGGAAAATTCAATTATTGTTAAATCCTTTGACTCAGGCTTCTTCCAGCTCACTGCCTTTGACTCACTGTATCAGTATGAGGAGGCACAGGCTGAGGGTCCACATGTATAAAATGTGTCAGATGACTCCCCCACTGTCATTAGTCAGTAAGATGGGAGGTGTCAGGAGGAGGGAGAAAGACAGTGGATCTGAGTTCCTATCCAGATGATACCCCATCTTTGGGTCTCATTATTCCCATTTGTATAATGAAAGGGTATCCGGATTTGATCTTCTATGGTGCCATGAACAGCATGTGTTAATGATATGTAAAGTACAATAGGAGGGTAGTAGACAGTCAGATCATGACTATCACCCAGAAGTGAGGTTGTCCCAATATAATGAATATTCAGTAGCTGGCTTCATTTCTGGAATTTGGAAGAGAAGCAATGCATATGCTTGGCTTATTGAATAAACATACATACGTACGTCCTTGCCCCTTCGGGCATATGATTATGTTTATGTATATATGTGTGTATGTGTGTGTGTGTGTGTGTGTGTGTGTGTGTGTGTATTTATATATATATATATATATTCATAACTTCTCTTGAGGCTGGAAATATAAAATTGACTACAGTGGTATCATTAATAATAAAACTTAGGAAATTAATTTAGAGGGCAATCTCTAACTTCAAAAACCAGTAATCAAAATTTCCTTTGGATAATTATTTTTTTATCCAGGACACCTCAGTATTCACAAAAATAAGTCGTCATCAAATAGGTGATATGGATGGATAACAAAAGCAAAAGCCAGTTTCTCATATCTGATTTTGCTTCCATCTTTTTGGTCAAGAAGGTCAGTTTTCATTTTAAAAATTGCCTGAAAGACTATTGCTAAGAGGCAAGTAAAACCCAATAGGTAGAGAAGATTGGAAAATAATAAAGCACCCAGGGATATAGATGCTCTCAGTGCTGAGGCCCAAGGCCTTGGTTCACTTGTCAATGAATCTGTCTCAAGGATTTTGTATACCGGGAAAAGTATACAAAGGCAGACAGACACTCGAGGTTCTGATTTTCAAAGTTGAGAAGGAGGTAAGTCCATAAACTACACAGAAGTAAGGTTAACATCTTGGCTAAAAATGCTAAAGTTAATTTTCAAAGAGCAGAGATCACCACGAGCTGGCACGGGTTCATCAATCAGAGGCCATGGAGGTTAATTTCATTTTCTTTTTTTTTTTTTTCTAGGTCTTTAGACAGATTAGGCAAATGCCAGAGATACGGAACATCTGGATCATCATAAAGTTCCTTATATTTCTGTGGACAAGACAGATACATGTGTCTTGGATGTTAGAACATTGCTGGAACTTGTTACTTATTGAATGATTATGCAACACAGCTGCCGAGTTAGGGTTCCCAAGGGTCCAGAGACCCTTGTGTGTCATAGGCCTCTGACTTCAGTTCCACTACGCAACATTTTTATCAGTGAAATGACGAAAAATAATGAAGGCTTGCTTTTCAGATCTGAGGTGATACTAAACTGAGAAGAAAAGTGAGGCTATGACGTACCACAATCACAAGCTATAATGACGCCAACAATAAAGAGAGTTTCCTACTTTCGAAACTGTTAAACCCTTTATTCAAATGCAATCTGACACAGAAACACAATATGTAAATGCAAGCATGGAGGAGCTGCTGTGTTTGAAACGGAAGAGAATACCCTTACATCACTGCCCTCCCACCTTCCACTGAGGCTCCTCAGTGACCCCAAACACCCACAAAGCACAATCTAACAAGAAGGAATTTAACAGTCATATCAAATCTCTGAAGGGCAGAAAGGTGCATAGCTCGTCCTTATTTTTGCCTTTCGTGATTAAGAAATAAAGAATTTTGTAGGTTCTTTTGCATGTGGGCAGGTGAGGCAGTGTGTACATGACTGAGGGGAACAAACTGAATGTTTCAGTGGAAATAATTCTGGAATGGTGACTTCACTGGATCAAGGAAACGAGATTGAGCAGGGCCATATGTGAAATGACTTTGCGTCTTTACCTTAGAACCTGAAGCTGAAAGGCCGAGATGCCAACCAAGTGAGTCAAATGGTCTGTGGTGTCACATTGTGCTCTGTGGCATGATCGGCCCCTCCCAGAGTGTGCTGGCCAGCTCTGAGCACCTCAGGGAGACTTGAGACAAAGCGGGCTATGTTCGGAGGAGAAGGACAGAAATGGGGGAGGGTGTTTCAAAGCAATCTCATCATCTTGTGATCAGCTGAAGAGATGGGGCTATGGGAGTTAAGGGGATGTAAAGTGAGGATCTGGGGAAGACAAGTAATGACAATCATTTTCAAATACTTAAAGGGAAATCAGAACTTAGGTTGGTTCTGAGTGGCTTTGGGGGCAGGATAATGAGCAATGAGGGGAAGAAGGAGGCAGACAAATGGTAGCTCCATCAGAGAAAGAACTTTCCAACACTCAAAAAAATTATAGACAAAATGGAGGAAGACTAAGCTCCATTCACAGTGGTGTGTGACTGAGTTTGAGGATATCTTCTCAGAGCTGCTATACCCTGGCTTCCATATTTGAAGAAGGGACTGGAGTAGATGCCTCCTAATTCTGAAAAGCAATGATCTAAATAAATTCCCATTTATACAGAATCCTAAACCATTCACACTTCACAAACAACCAGATGATCTGTCATACAACTAAGTAACAACAGGTGACATTTTATAAAAATGGCGCTAAGGCTGTGCAAATCTCCAAAAGGACCTTCTTAAAGCAGTATGGATGATAACTAGGGAATTTTAGTGGTGAGTGTCGTTATTTGGTATGCTATCTGTGCTCTGGGTAGTCTCTCTTCACCACAATTGATAATGAAGCTAAATACCCTATTCCAAAGCCAGTCTTGGACAAAGGAATAAACCACATCAAATGTGATTCCTTCCACAACTGCTTACGTGTATTCCTATGGCAGATGCATTTATACAAATTAGCTCTTTAAAAAACAAAAGTACACGTACACTTATTTTCTAAAAGATTCTGATCACATAATACTTGTAAAAAAAAAATGTGCTTCCTCTTTGGATTGTTATATTTTTGCAGTGCCTCTAAATACGAAGGATGCTAGGTTGTGATAATATGTGTATTCTCACTTACATGGCATCATAATCACATTAACATACTCCTCCTGAATTTAACACTCCTTGACCACCAACACTGTGCAAACCCTTTTTATAGCTCATAAAAGTTAATTCTCATACACTGTCCCAACCCACTGGATGAGCTGATCTGTGAGTTGGATCATGTTGCCTGTTCCGGGAGGTACAGGAACACGTGGAGAGGAGGGGCTGGAAAGCTTTTTAACCCATGACTTGGAAACCAGCAACACACAAGTCCCTCATAACAAGGCAGAAGGTGTGTGAACAGTTAGGACCTGAGCTGATCTCCAAAATGCACCCTGGAGCATTTTAAAGAGTCCACAGCATAAGTCACTGCCACCGATTCTCTTGTAGCACAACTGCGGGCTGAAGTTCTGGTTTATTCGTCCTGTAAGTATCCAGGGAAACGTGGAACTGGCCTGGGTTTGACCAGACGTCACTTACAGACCCACGCAACTCTAGAAATCTGTGTGCCTGCATGTAATGTAATATGCTAAAATCCTTGAAGACAAAGCCAATATTTAAATTTAATCAGTGCACATAACAAATATGTCAATACTTATTTGCCATTTATTTCACTTTTACATTAAAATAAGGAGAGGTTATTTGCTTCATAAAATATTCAGATTGGTCTATATAAAAGATTTCCACTGGCTTAAAAGTCCATAATTTGTTTCATTAAAGGTATCATTATGGGGTTTATTTTAAATATAAATGTACCTAGGTTATATAAAGCATAATCCGATATCCTATTTGAATTCACCTACATTGTCACTAACTGTGCAACCTTGGCAGTTCACTTTTTCACTTAACCCCCCTGGAACTCAGTGCATTTCTGCATGGAGCAAACTGATCAGTATAGAGATTTCACTGTTCGCATTCTTGCAGTTCTGACTGCTGAGGCATACCCAGAGGAAAGCACAGCTCTATCTATACTTTATATTCATGAATGTGTTATTTTCTAAAATCCACAATCGTGAGAAACATTAGCAAGAAACGTGTAGTCTTTAAATGGCTACTTCCTCACCCAAACATACCACACTGACTAAGAAATAACTCCAGAAATGAAAAGACTTGGGAATATACATTCATAACACACAAACGGCTTGATTTCCAAAGGATTCCAGCAACACATTCATACATTTTGAAAATACTTTCAACCCAGCTTCTAACATAGCTCATTTGATCTTCTGCTATTCTAATATGGAAAATAAGAATCCCTGGAGGCAGAGTATAGATTAATTTTGAGAATAAGGACGGATATAAAGACCACAAGCATGAGAGAGAGACTCCTCTAAAGCTGCAAGGAAAACACACTACATCCTCAATACTCCCTCCTATTCACTACTCAATTACTCTTTAGGGCTCAGCGTCTGCCCTGTGTGGCCACTGCAAATTCTGTGTCTGAGGCTGCGCCAACAACAGGGTCACTCTATGTAGGACTATCTGGGCATCCCTCATTAATTGAGTGCAGAGAAGTGTAAGGCCACAAGGCCAGTCCTGGCATCAAAACCAAATAGACCCCCAGGACTTACCAGCTGCTCTGCTGGTCCTGTCCTGCCCAGGTGATGGCTCTGCTGTTCGTGAACAGAAGATTGGCAGGTTGGGGAGCTGAGAGGAAATATAATTTACTGCATCTGGTAGCAGAGAACAGGGAATACAATTAGGCACGGAATCGGGAGGCCCAATGGGTTCACTGCCGAGACAGCAGCTCGTCTGCCCTACATAATGGAGTGCCCAGGCAGGCACTGAGCGAGAGGATCAGGGTAAACAAAGACAAGCATTTGCCCAGTGGCTGGTATTCAGCAGAGTAGCTGAGGCAGGAGAGATCCTGGCCAAAGAGCTCAGGCCCAGGACTGCTCTGTGCATTAAAGGATTCATCAGAAAGCTCTGGATTCTAAGCGTACAATGAGTTTGGGGGGGTGGGAAGGCAAAAGAGATAGACCAGTGAGAGTCAGTATTAACTTTGTGGCATTGACCATATATGGAACATCAAACTAGAAATGTGCATTAAACAGTCTTGAAAAATAGATTTGGGTCTCACTTCCTGAACTGGAAATACAGTTTTATGTGCCTGATTCATTTAGAAGGCAAGTTTTATATGCATTAAAAAAAAAAAAACTCTAGAATTTATCCCATGATTTCAGTACTTCAGACAGGTGTTTCAGACAGAAAATCCTGAGATTCCAGATAACACCCAGTTGAACCCACCATTAGCTCATAGTGCAAATGAGGTAGACCAGCACTATTCGGGAGAATACAAGCCCATGGGGGAGGTGAGAGATCTTGGAGGGCGAATGTCCAAAGTTGGACATTATTTCTATGTTGAACTGCCCTGCCAGCATTCTTCAACTCAGGTTGCAGACCCTACTCTCTGTGGGGAGCTGTGCAAAGGGTGTGGGCCCCAGACCAGCACAAGGCAGACCAGAGACAGCAGCAGTGCAGGATAAGCCAACCCTGCGAGGGTAGGGGTAGATTGCTAACAGTGGTCCATGGGAAGAATGGAGCAGCAATCTGGGGCTAGAGGGACAGTTTCAGGGACAAGCAATGAACACAGCAGACTTGCAGAACTTCTGAGTTCCACTGAACCTTTCTAGGAATCTGTGGAATGGGACCTCAGGAAATCTGACTTCCCACAGTTCAACGAGATGGAGGCTCAAGCTATTAAGGTGAGAACTCACGGACCGGTCACATGTATATCTTGTACATTCTATGCTAAATATAGTTTCTAGGGCACCTGCGCACCTAAAGTTTTAGTAGCTAGAAACAAAACCACTCACACAGACAGGGGACTCTGGATTCTCAGAGTACCTGAAAGAGCATGTGATTCCCTGTGCTTGTTTCTCAGCTTCCCCTAGGAGGGAAACTGTGAGTGGGTGATAGAGTTAGTTTTGCTGTGTGTTCACTGGCTATAAGCTTGAGAATACAAGTCATAGAGGGCTGGGGCTACCTGGCTTCTGCTAAGAGATAAGGGAGTGGCAAGGAGTGTGATATGAGGAGGAGAACAGGGCACCCTTCTTAATATATCATTAAGTCGTAAACAAGGAGGTGTCTCATAGACTAACACAAGGAGTAACGGCCAGGGCCGCCAAAGCTTCCACAGGAAAAATGCCTTTGTGTAGCCTCAGCCAGTACACTGCCCTCTTCCTGACAAAGTCGGGGTGGTCTATCATTATTCTTCCCAGTGTCAGAGAAGATAGAGAGCAGTCGCTTACAGAGTAGACATTTAAGATGAGAGCTTCTGATTAGGTCCAGCACCGCTAAGATATTTAAAATATTTACTGTAGCTATGAAAAACATAAATAGGCAAAGCTAGAGAAACAAAGTTGATGAAAACGCCCCTGAGAATGTGATTTCTGGGCAACTGGAAGACACACTGAGGTTTTCCAACAATTGGTATGAAGGTTTTGATGTGGGGATGGCTCCAGGTCACCACAGACTGGGTGAGATGGAAGCCTAAGAAGATCAGTACCACACAGCAAGGACTGAGATAGGCCCAGGACTTTTTAGCTTGTCAATTCTGGCCAAGGGTTTCATACCAGATGCTTAGTAGGTAAAGAATAGCGTTAGCACTAGACACATACCATATGCAATTTATAGTTACAAAAGACTCTGTGCCTATTTAAGGCAGTAAAACAACTCACCTAATTGCTGAAGTCTCTACTATATAACAAGTGTGCATATGCAGGGAGGAAGGAAGTATGCGTGTGCATTTGTGTGTGTGGGGGGGCAGGGGGTCAGAATGTATATGGCCAGGAAATTCTACTCAAGATTAGAATACATTGCTCTTAATTGCCAGGGCTACCACATGAACCAGCAGTATAGTACCTTTTCCTCTGACATGCATAGGGTGACAGGCACAGGATTCCCGAAGTGGGGTCATCACACATGCACACACCAGCAGCCATCTCCTTGGCACCTCATCAAACTAGGACTGCTTTTCCTAATTATCTGCAGCATCTTGTACAGTTATATAATCTTAGTTAGCCCTGGATTCTGTAATCAGCGTGTTTCAGAAGTTAGATATTTTTCTTAATGTATTATTATTCTATAATAATTTCACGTTAGTTTTTAGTAACAATGCTTGGTTCTAAGAGAGTCTTGGCAACTTTGAAATCAAGAGGGCTTTAGTTTTTACCCTCAGACCATACGGTGACCTAAACACTGACCACGTTCTTGGAAAGATGTGTTTCCTCCTTCAAATTTCCTTTTTTTGCCGTTAGATGCTATGTGATGGAACACCCTCCTTCCCGCACCCGACCAAGTTATAACCAAAGATGGCAATCCAGGGCAATAGAAAATTTTCCATGGCCATTTCTTGGGATCCCTAAGACTTTTGCTTCCTCGTAACTCAGGGTCACCCATCCCATCAAAAAGCTATGGAAGACAAAATCACGAAAGCTATTTGCAGGCTCTTTTGAGTTAATAATCAGGTTTCTCACCACCTCTATGAACTGCATAGGTGAACAGATGAAAGCGGTGGGAAGTAATACAAGAGAAAATGAGAGAAGGTCAGAGTGAAAATGAAAGAGACAGTGCTGAGAGTTTACAGTGAGGCTTCGTTTTTGCTTATCAACATGTCATGGGCTGTATGGGTCTCCATGCCTATGTAGACCTTCCTGGGGACATGTCATGGGCTGTATGGGTCTCCATGCCCATGTAGACCTTCCTGGGGACATGGCATGGGCTATATGGGTCTTCATGCCTGTGTAGCCTTTCTGGGGACATGGCATGCAAGGATCTTTCCCTTCCCTGATTAGAGAGAGAAGTACAGGAAAGGTCCTCGTTTGAGAAGGGAGAGGGAAGGAAAATGAATGCATAAAAGGTCATTGTGTACCCTCCTGGTATGTGGGTGTCTGTGGGTCGATGTCCCAAACCCCATTCCAGCCTGACACTTGCTATATTACTGCTGACAGTGTGCTCTGTCTCAGGTCTTCCCCGGCACCAGGGAAGCCCGCCACCCTTCCCATGCTGCCAACCTGAAGCCCCCAAAACATGCAAGGCCACTTCCTCAGACCATGCTTTATCCCCAAAGCACAGAATGAGAGCCCTGATTTGACCACATCTAGAGAAGGCTCTAGAACTGTCATAGGTCTTCCTCCTGGAGTCCGTGATGGCTTAGCTCTGACTTGCCCCTGCCCACATACACTGGGAGCAGGAGGTATAATTTAATATGTTCCCAAAGGTCCCCGGAGGAACCAAAACCCAGATCTCCTACCTCTTACTTGCTGAGAACACACACACACACACACACACACACACACACACACACACACACACACACACAATGTCTTTTTCCTTTGCTAAAGTCAAAATTATCCTTAGTGCAAGTATCTTTGCTAATCCAGAAGAAATGCATTATCCATCTCTGCATTTTAAAATCTTTTCTCATATATTGCCAAATGGCACTGGGGAAATACTGATGTCAACTCTTATTCTGGCTCTTGATTATCCTCCTAGTTAAGAGGATGACTTTTTAAAAGCCCAATGGGCAGATAGCATCTGATCCTTCCAACAAGTCTGATATTTTAAAACAGGTCTAGCTGAGGGCCAGAGTGAAAGTGGGAATCGAGTGGTTTTCATGAGTTTGCAGCTAAGGTTAGGGGAGCAAAGTGAAGGATGAGTTCATCCTCAAGTTTATCCCCATGGCTCCAGGTAAGGAAAGCAGAGGGCAGGGGCTAGGATGGGAGAGCAGGAGGAGAACCCACTCCTGCCAGGATGGGTCAGGACGTCAGACCTTGTCGCAGACCTTGTGCGCTCTCTGGGCCGCCTCTGCCCCATGGGGAGGGAAGTCCTAACAGCCCCGTGGACCTGGAAATCTGGAGAAACTACAGTTCTCGGACTCAAAAGAAAACCATGGGCCTTAGGAAGGTTCTTAAACACCAGACATCGGCCTTCTGATGTGTGTCATGACCTGGACACCTAACCACCAGCAAACACAGGGTCATTCCTGCCTGCAACCTGGTTCTGCTATTGACAGTCTTTACTGAACATCTTTCAAGAAAGTGAAAGCAGTGAACCTTGGGGAACAAATGGGAAGGACAAGAACCAGGCCAACTGCATGAGACTAGAAACGGTGTCAGGAGAGAGGTAGAGGACACTTGGGGTGCGGGCCTCCTCGGTGCCTTGCAAACAATGCTGCTCTTTCTTTCTGATGTCTTTACAAACTAACACAGCACGTCTCCCGGTGAGCCTGTGTTCGTGAAGCTAAGCTGACCCGGATGGAAACGTTCATCTACAGACGGGGCAGAGAGCGCTCACACTTACCTCCATCCGTATTGGAGAAGCTCTGTGGAAACAAAAGCAGGGCCAAGCGTTACTACACACGTGAGCAGGGAGTCCTTCATCCATTCAACTTGTCATTCTCCCATAGGCCGAGGCCCAGAATTGGACTGCAGTGGGCAAACCTGATGTTCTTTTTTCTCCTAGGAAATCTTTTTTGGAATCTATTCCCACCTTAGATGGAATTTTTCCCAGTAGAGATTTATTTCAACTATCTATCCAGCAAATACCTTTGGTTTTGTGATATCGGAAAATCCCATGTTAAAATTAATTTGTCTATACTGGGTACCTGAGGAAATGGGAGTTATAAAACAGAAGGAAGATCCTGAGATAGTCAGAGCCTACTGGCTTTATGGTTTTTTCTCATCTTTGCTACATAACATTTTGTTTTCATATATGGTAACATTTTATGTATTTTATGTATTTACCCTTTGTTTTCAGAATTCATGTCCATTTGATTGGTATTGCCTCTGGCCTTTTTATAAAGGAAAGACTTAAATTAAAGCCACAGAGATTATGTTTAATCTGCTTAATAAGAATTGGCTTTAGGATTCTAGAATCCAATGGGAAATGACCTTTCAGGCATTAGGCAGATAAAGGGTTTGGACAGTAGGTAGATGGGGTTAATTTAATAAACATTCTCAGTGTCTCCCAGCAGGCCAGGTGGTCCCATACCTGAGGACAAGCCACTGTCAGCTGCAGAGATGGCACTGGTCCTCATATATCTGCCCCTCATTTACAGACTGTATGGCTCAGCCTCCTCATCAATTCCAACTGGCCTTCT